>APFE031577143.1:1458-44602 GCA_000404065.3 Pinus taeda
CCAAAGCACAATTCTCTTCATCAGCTCCCTTTGACGAAGATCCGTCCCTGGTACTCCGCTTGATCTCCTCCTGCACAAGATCTGACCATAGTCTTTCCCATCCTGGCAACTTCTCCTTACCATTGATAGAGTCCTGATAGGAATTCCAACTCTTGAGAAGACCAAGGAGAGCCAAGCTCACCAAGTCCTCATCATCGACAGTAACCCCCACACTTCCCAGTTCATCTCGACACTGAGTGAACTTCGTGAGATACTTGGGAATACTGTCACCCTTCTCACATTTGATATTTCTGAGTTTATCTTTGAGCACCAGCTTCCTCTGATCGCTCTTGCTTTGGATTAATTTTGTTAATGATTTCCACATCAAATATGGAGTAGCCTTTCCATGGAGGCTGGACACAATGTGATCCTTCACGCCCTCCAACAGAATCCTTCGACATTTTGCAATCTTCTTTTGCCAAGCATCAGCTTGAGTAGAATCAGTAGGCTTTGGGATATCCGTATCTATAAACTCCTTCAGCCCGTTATCATCCAATACTGCCTCCATCCTGTCCTTCCATGCAATATAGTTTGAGCTGCCCTCAAGAGCATACTCCAATCGCAATCCGTTGAAAGACATTGATGCGTTGTCACCAAGAAAATACTGTTGCAAATTCGAATTCCACCAGCAACCAACTCAACCGCCTCGGATCTAAGATTTGTGAGAACACAATATTTCTTGCACAGAGATCGACTGTATGGGCATTCACCAGATATCTCACCTTCCAAAAGAAGGATGAATCCAGAGGCTACCTGGCCTGATTACAGACTCTGCCTGAAGAAATAGAATCTAAACACTTCCTGAATAGTAGATCAGATGATCAACAGCTCTGATACCATGTAGAAATTTTGAATAATTTAACACATATTCAATAGAGATTATCCTGATCATGTACTATTGCGGAAAAAATACACAATACATAAGCTCCTCTACGTTTATCATCAATATAGCAACATCAATAACAATAAAACATCAAGAGCATTCACACATTAACGCAGTATGTATCCCGGGGAAAGCATCTCGCTAAAAACCCCAACTATCTGTATATTAATGATTGAGTCATGTAACATTACACAGCATAATACTTCTCACAAGTATCTCCACCTCTGTTACACACAATACAGCTCAGATATGAATCAATCACAGGTTCAAATCTCTTCTGCTGCCATGCCTGCCTCCTCTACTCAATACCTGCATGAGAACTGATGATAATTCCAAGGAAACCACGTATTTACTTGGCAAAATCACGTGAGCACAAGCTACAATGTGGGCAAAATCATTGGCATACTCAATCCCTTGATTGTGCAAGATCTGGTGCACAACTATAGTCACAACTGATAGCAATCTGATTCTCTAACACCTGTCTCTGCTGAACTGAACATGCACTGACATGCAACTGAGTTAACTGATGTATTCATTAGTTGTATTATGAGTTAATAACTTGTGAATTAATTGATAACTAATTCACCCAACTCATCTCTAGTCTGTTTGCCAGTTAGACTAAATACAACCAGTTTAACAAAGCTAAACTGAACACAACTCCATCAACTGCACCTCCAGTCCACTAAACTCAACTCACTTGAGTTCTAACTGAAGTCCTGCATCAAATATTAGTCATCCCATAGGTAACCACGTATTTCCTTCTGGGATCTGCATGTACCACATCCGTAGCTCATCCTGAAGTGCCCCAAGAGAATAAGACAAAGTTTATAGTCTAAATATTATTATGAGCTAGTAATATTTGACTGTTCTATATTTAGACTGAGCAGTCACTCCGCTATGATCTAAAAATAGAAGTCCATCTATTTTCCAACTTGATCAATCATCCATAAACAACAACCTGCAATCCATAGACATGATCCATATGTTTAAAAATAGACATAGTCTAAAAATAGACTTGTGCCAAAAATAGCCTGCGGGCCCACTTAGTGAAGGCGACTCTTTTCACTAAGCTGCATCATCTTGTTGCAATCTCAACAGAAGGAGGAGGACGTGGACCATCGAGAAAACAAGGACAAATTCTGTTATAAGAGGAGCTAGTTTGATGGAAATAATAAATCTCTAGAAGACTTCAGTAAATGTAATTTGCGATGTATGCAATTAGTTGAGAGTTTTGAGGAAAGGATGTGATTGGATTCTTCACAGTGATCCGATCCAATGTTTCCATATAAATATATGTGTGATGAACCTGCGCGTTCAATAGGAGATATAGAGAAATAGATAGAAACTGTGAAATTAGAGATAGATGCAAAGTAGTTGAGTAGGAGACTGTTCTAAGGTTGAAATGCGTTAACTGTAATTGTACTATGTATATAATAGCTATGTGTTTTGGGTCTGCGTATTATGTCTCTTTTCAATTATGTTATGTATATATGTGTCTAGGGCTTAAATCCCAAATTGTGAGTGCATTGATTGACCATCGATCACGGTAGGATCGATGGTGATCCAATGAAATTTTGTAATATGAGTGATGTCGTGTCTCAAGCGGAGTGTCGCAGAAAAAATGAGTTAAGTGCAGAAATCCATCGAAGACAAGCGGAATTCCAGTTACACTAAGAAACAGTAAAAACATAGTCCAATTTAGGAATCTGGACCTAAAAGTTTGTAGACGGGACTCTGAACCTTATCGGGTCTAGAAGGAATGATCGGATCGGCATTTTGAAGTGGTATAGGGTCCAACCATAGAGGGGAGTGAACAACGATAAGGCGATGGATCCTGGACCGTCGGATCGACAATCAAGATAGATGGTCTAGATGCGATCGACGATCATTTGTCAGATAGGTCAAAGAGCAGTGGAGGAGCGATGGCCGATACGCTAATGAGCACTATGGAAATATCGTCGATAAACGGATCGGGTATCAGGATCAAAGCAGTGTTGTGGAGCAATTAATGGTGTGGACCCACCGATAGTTATAGTTGCGGCTTATAAATATTTGACGTCCAGCTGTTAGGATCGGAGTAGAGTTTCCCTTTGTAAATCCCTTGACCGTGTTATTCCAATATATGTATTGCTCAGGGCTTTAAGGCTTAAATGCATAATTTAAAGCTTCTGATGGTGTAAAAGACCCGATAGTGGAATGGTCCATGATTTAAAAGGCTTAGAGCCTAAAGAGACACTTCCGATATGCCTGTGGGCCCATAACCCACAGGCCTCAAGATCGATATTTTTTTAAGGGAAAGGGATTTTGGTTAACCCCAAGGTCTCTACCCATCACAGATGTTGAGGAGCATATAGGAGTTTTGATAGTAGTGCATGGGAGGCATAGTGCAGAATGAACATCAGTGAAGTCTTCCCAGTAGATAGTCAGAGAGACATAGTTGATTAAGTGTTTTTGGATGCATCTCAGTTGCAATTGTTGCAGTATTAGTAGCAACAGTGAGAGATAGTGCTACAATACATTCCAAAGGTGTTGAATAGGGGTGATGAAAAATCTTTTCTTGCTAAGAAGGAGTGTTAGAAAGTGTAGCAAGAAAGGATTAATTTGACTTTAGCCTTATTCAAATTGACTAAATCGAATTTCCACATTAGGAGGACAACTTGGAGGCAGTTAACTAATGTGACATGGATCTTGTCACTTAGTTAGATCAACAAATTTGAGTTAGTGGGCTTGGAGTTCAGTCGTGCATGTGTTGATTGCTAAATTTTAGCAAACTAGTTCAATTATTTTCAATTGTACTTAGTTAAATGACCTCTAACAATTAATATAGTCAGTTTAAGATCAGTTGTGTAGTGATACAAATGTATAGCTCAGAGATCCTCTGTTAACTGATCAATCAACATAAAATAGCCCAGACATGCATGGAATTCGAATTGCTAAGATAAAGTGGAGGAGACAAAGTGTAGTGTAACATTAAGTGTATACTAGTTGAGTGTGCAGTTGTTGCATGCAGTCAGAGATCAATTTCTTGGGAATTACACAAAGAAATAGGGACTTCCATATTGTTTAGGAGCTTGAATCAACTCATATTTACGTAATAAAATAGGAGGTTGGAGGAGGCATATAGTGGCTAAGCGTTGGCTAGAGGTCTTCATTCAGAAGGGAGAACAGTTTTACCTTTGCAGGTGCTTCTTAGGGTTGAAGCATGCAATTGTAATAGTTTCTCTATTCAACTGATTAATGCAAACAACCTTAAGGGGTTTTTCCCAGTTGGGTTCCCCTAGAAATCACTATGTTCTTGTGGTTTTTCTTGTTGCGTTTCCATGCATGTTGTTCTAAATTGTGATTTTCATTCTACAAATTAGTAGAGTAGAATTTATGTCTTGTGATTTCAATTCGATTTCATGAGAAGTTACAATTTATATCAAATTTATACATGGTATCAGAGCCCTAAAATCACATTAGAAAAAGTATTTTGAATTTCTCCCTCGATAATTTCAAATTTGTAGCTTTAGTGCAGTAGTTTTTATTCAAATTCGGGAGAATGTCTTTCAACGGATTGAGATTGGAGTATTCCCTGGAGGGTAGCTCAAATTTCATCTCTTGGAAAGATTAGAAAAAAGTAATGCTTGATGATAATGGAGTGCTTAAATACACCCAAACTTACATTAAAAGGCCAGTAGCATCGAATGCACAACAATTAGCCAAGTGGAAGAATGACACTACAAGAGTTAGAAGGATCATCCTGGAAGGTGTGAGAGACCATGTGGTCTCAAATCTCCATGGAAAATAAATACCATATGTTATGTGGAAGACACTGACTAAGTTATTTGAAAATAGTAGTGACTATAGAAAATTGGCCTTGAAAGACAAACTTCGAAACATTAGGATGCAGAAAATGATACCATTTCATAATATCTCTCCAGATTCAATCAAGTTCGAGATGAGATTGGAGGGGTTAGGGTGAATGTTGCAGAAAATGATCTGGTGAGCCCGACTTTTATAGGCCTTCCAAAATCCTAGCATAGTTAGTAGGACTCTGTGAATGGAAGGAACAAATTACCAATTTTGGAAAGGTTGTGGTCTGATTTGGTTCAATAAGAGATCAAGAGAAATAACAAAGATGGAGTAACATCCAAAGGAGGAAGAGGACTTTTCTCTAGTTGGAAAAGGAATGAAATCCAAGGGTAAGAAGGCCCAAGGTGAGGTTGAGTACAACTAGAGAAATGGCAAGAAGAAGGACCTAAGCAAGATAAAATGATTTCACTGCCATGAATACATGCACTATGCTACAGTGTCCACACAAGAAATCCAGCAAGGAGCCTGCAGCAAGAGAAGGAGGAGATTCCCTAACATCTCAATTCGAGCTATATTTCACCCTCCTTTCTTTCTTGGAAAGCACAGTAAGAGGGAGTGATTAATATCTAGATTCTGCTACATCTTACCATATGACATGAAACAAGGAATTTTTCAATAGCCTAGAGGAGAAGGATCTCTATATGCATACAGAACTTGGGGATGATGGGAGGTACAGTGCTACAGGAATTGGTACTGTAACCTTTAAGAGGGATTCAAGCTCCCATCTTTGCCTCAAAGATGTTATGTTTGTACCTAGGCTAAAGAAGAACTTGATCTCTATAGCAGTATTGGAGGATAGAGGTTTTGATGTTATTTTCAGTAAGGCGAAAGCATTTTTGAAACATGTAACTACTGGAAAGTGAAGCGGATTGGATTTAGAGTGAAAAATCTCTACAAGATAGAGGTATATTTTTTCATGCATGCATCTATACCTCCAGGAGTGAGGTGGTGTGATTTCAAGCCCTAACCTTAGAGCTGCAAAGAATTGGATAGGATCCATAGGACAGCAGTTGCAGTAAACTTTCCTCATGGATCATTACCTTAATACAGGGCCCACATTGTTCAGTAGCAGAAGGATCAATGCTAGTTGGTGCAGTTAGATGCTAAGGAGAACAAAGGAGTTTTGATAGTAGTGCAGGAGGCGCAATGCAAAATCAACATCGATGTAGTCTTCCCAGTAGACAATTACAAAGAAATAGTCGATTCAGTGCTTTTGGATGATTCTCTATTGTGAGTGTTTCAATAGTAGTAGCAACAGTGAGAGACAGTGTTACCGTACATTCCACAGGTGCTAAATAAGGGTGATGCAAAATCCCCTTCTTGTTAAGAGAGAGTGTTAGAAAGTGTAGCAAGAAAGGCTCAATTTTACTTTAGCCTTAGTCAAATTGAGTAAATCGAATTTCCACATCAACAGGACAACTTGGAGAAAGTTAAATAGTGTGACATGTCACTTGCCAATCAGTTAGATTAACAAATTTGAGTTAATGGGCTTAGAGTTCATTCATGCATGTGTTGATTGCTAAATTTTAGCAATCTATTTCAATTATTTTCAATTGTACTCAGTTAACCGACCTCTAACAATTATTAGAGTTAGTTGAAGGTCAGTTATGCTGTGAGACAATGGTCTAACTCAGAGATCTGTTAGTTAACTGATCAACCAGCCCAAAATAACCCATACATGCATGGAATTCGAATTGCTCAGCTAGAGTGGAGGAGACAAAGGCTAGTGTAACATTAAGTGTATACTAGTTGAGTGTGCAGTTGTTGCATGTAGTCAGGAGATCAATTCCTTGGGAATTAAACAAAGAAATAGGGACTTCCTTATTGTTTAGGAGCTCAAACTCGCTCATATTTAGGCAAGAAATAGGAGGCCGAAGGAGGCATAAAGTGGCTAAGTGTTGTCCAGAGGTCCTCATTCAATAGGGGGAATAGTTTTACCTTTGTAGGTGGTGCTCAGAGTTGGAGCATGCAATTTTAATAGTTTCTCTATTCAACTAATTAATGCAAAGAGGCTTGATAGATTTTTCCCAGTTGAGTTCCCCTAGAAATCACTTTTTTTTTGTGGTTTTGCTTATTGTATGTCTCTGCATGTTATTCTAAATTCCATTCTGTATATTAGTAGAGTAGAATTTTTGTCTCCTGATTTCAGTTCGATTCCTTTAGAAGTTGCAATTTATATCAAATTTCTACATGGTATCAAATCCCTAAAATCACATTAGAACCAATGTTTCAAATTTGTCCCTCAAGAATTTCAAATTTGCAGCTTTGGTGCAACAATTTTTCTTCAGATTCGGGAGAATGTCTTTTAACATACTGAGATTGGAGTATACCCCATAAGGTAGCTTGAATCTAATAGCCTGGAAGGATGATATGGACGCAGTATTTGATGATAATGGAGTGCTTGAATACACTCAGACTCACATTAAAATTCCAATAACATTGGTTGCACAAAACTTAGCCTAGTGGAAGAAGGACACTACAAGAGCTAAGGGGATCATCCTGGAAGGTGTGAGAGACCATGTGGTCTCAAATATTCATGGCAAAGAAACACCATATTCTATGTGGAAGACATTGAATGATCTATTCAAAAATAGCAGTGACCATAGAAATATGCCCTGAAACGCAAATTTGAAACATAAGGATGTAGAAAAATGATACCATTCCACAATATCTCTCCAGATTCACTCAAGTTCGAGATGACCTTGGAGGGTTTGGGGTGAATGTTGCAGAAGATGATCCAGTAAACCTAGCTCTTCTAAGCCTTCTAAAATCTTGGCACAACTACCAATACTCCATGAATGGAAGGGAAAAATTAACAAATTGGGAAAGGTTGTGGTCTGATTTGGTTCAAGAAGAGATCACGAGAAATACCAGAGATGGAGTAACATCCAAAGAAGAGGAAGAGGAATTTTCTCTAGTTGGAAAAGGAATGAAGACTAAGCGAAAAAAGGCCCAAGGTGAGGCTAAGTGTAGTCAAAAAAATGGTAAGAAGAAGGACCTAAGCAAGATAAATAACTTTCACTTCCATGAATACATGCACTATGACAAAAAGTGTTTGCCAAAGGAAATCTAGTAAGGAGTCTATAGAAGGAGCGAGAGGAGATGCCCTGACATCTCAATTCGAGCTAGATTTCACCCTCCTTTCTTGCTTGAAAAGTATAGTAATAGCTAGTGATTGGTATCTATATTTTTATGCCTTTTACCATGTGATAGGAAACAAAGAATTTTTCAGTAGCTTAGAGGAGAAGGATCTCCATACACATATAGGACTTGGGGATGGCTGGAGGTATAGTGCTACAGGAACTGGTACTGTAACCTTTAAGAGGGAACCAAGCTGCCATCTTTGCCTCAAATAAGTTATATTTGTACCTGGGTTGAAGAAGAACTTGATCTCTATAGCAGTATTGGAGGATAAAGGCTATGATGTTATTTTCAGTAAGGGGAAATCCTTTTTGAAACATGTAGCTATCAGGAAAGTGAAGAAGATTGGAGCTAGAGTGAAAATTATCTACAAGCTAGAGGTAGATATTTCCATGCATGCAACTATACCTCCAGGAGTGAAGTGGGGCGATGTTGAGCCTTAACCCCAAAGTTGCAAGGAATTGGGCATGATCCATTGGAGAGTAGTTGTAGTATAATTTCCTCATGGATCATTACCTTACTACATGGGCCAACAATGTTTAGTAGCAGAATGATTAGTGTCAATTGGTGCAGTCAAATACTGAGGAGCACAAATGAGTGTTGATAGTAGTGCAGGAGGCACAATGCATAATCATCATCATTGAAATCTTCCCAGTAAACAATTGTAGAGCCATAGTTGATTCATTATTTTTGGATGCTTCTCAGTTTTAGCTGTTGCAGTAGCAGAAACAATAGTGAGAGGTAATGCTACAGTACATTCCACATGTGTTGAATAGGGGTGATGTAAAATCCATTTCTTGCTAAGAGGGAGTGTTATAAAGTGTAGCAAGAAAGACTCAATTAGACTTTAGCCTTAGTCAAATTGAGTAAATCAAATTTCCACATCAACACGACATCTTGGAGGAAGTTAAATAGTGTGACATGGCTCCTTTCAATCAGTTGGATTAAAAAATTTGATTTAGTGGGCTTGGAGTTCAGTCATGCATGTGTTGATTACTAAATTTTAGCAATCCAGATCATTTATTTTCAGTTTTACTCAGTTAATTGACCTCTAACAATTGATAGAGTCAGTTGAAGGTCAATTGTGTAGTGAGACATCAGTCTAACTCATAGATTTGTCATTTAATTGATCAATGAGTCCAAAATAGTCCATACATGCATGGAATTCAAATTGTTCAACTAGAGTGGAGGAGACAAAGGCTAGTGTAACATTAAGTTTATACTAGTTGAGTGTATAGTTGTTGCATGTAGTCATGAGATCAATTCCTTTGGATTTGCGAAAGGAAATAGGGACTTCCCTATTGTTTAAGAGCTCGAATTAGCTTAGATTTTCATAAGGAAAGAGGAGGTTTGAGGAGGTATAAAGTGCTAAGTGTTGTCCTGAGGTCCTCATTCAGTAGGGAGAAAAACTTTACGTTTGCAGGTGGTGCTCAGAGCTAGAGCGTGCAAGTGTAATAGTTTCTCTATTCAATTGATCAATACAAATAAGCTTGAGGGGTTTTTCCTAGTCGGATTCCCTTAGAAATCATTGGGTTCTTGTAGTTTTTCTTATTGCATGTCTATGCATGTTGTTCTAAATTGTGATTTTCATTTCGTAGATTAGTAGAGTAGTATTTGTGTCTCCTGATTTCAGTTTGATCTCTTGAGCAATTGTAATTTCTATCAAATTTCTAAAAATATTCTCCTTTACTTTATGCAAATTTTAGAGCTTGCAACCTATGATCCACTAGATTTTGGTGGGAATTTCCCTTTGATTCATTACCCTTACTCTGGTTCTAGTAGTTTTTGGAGTAAGAAGAGGAGGAATGGTTTTCGACCTCAGTTAATTTATCTAAATGAAATTATCCAAGTAGCATTATTTTAGGATTTTTTTGCTTCTATTTGACCCTCTCTTCAACATGTCCTCTAGAACTAGCTTATTTTTTTCTTTTTCTATTAGTAAGGTTGTATCCTTGGTCTCAAGTCCATTTTCTAGTTCTCTCACTAAACCAAAGTTTGAACCATTGCAGCAACCCATCCTCCTTATCTATCCCTCTAAAACTTTTCTCTCATAGTTTCATGCTCCTTCCAATTTATCTCTTTATCTCTCCCGCCTAACTTTTTCTTCGCTCTCCCCTTATTTCTCTCTAATTGTTCATGAAACTCTTCCCTTGCGGGTCCCTCATCTCTTGGTGAGTCTCCAGCTACAATTCTACGTCAATGTGCTTGACATAGGTGTTATATAGCATCTACGACTGTGGACATAAGTGTCTTCCATAGGTTTGGTAGACTGACCAAGAATAATATAAAGCAAAGACTATAATGTCTTCCTTAATGTAAATGGACAATGGGATGAATCCTACCTAGAATCTGTCACAAGTCTCGATCCTTTCTTGCATTGTACGCTCAAATCCTGGCTCTGATCGGTATAATTAGAACATGCACAATCAAAAAACACAAGACAAATATCTATGACATATATGTAGCATAATCTAATCAGTTCATTCAAAAGATCAACATGGTATTGAAATATATGAAATCATAACATCACATATAGGAAAACAATGTACTCCTTCTATTAATATAAATGGAGAGAGTTATAACCAAATATAGAGTTGATCTTGTAGAAGAGCTCCTCCAGATTGACTTGTCCTTCCTTGCCACAAAGTGTGCCTCTATGTCACCCTAATGCATGGAATAATGACTCTCACAACAATTATTTGAGGGTAAAATCTATCTCCAAAAGCCAATCCCTAGCTCATGGTTGATAGTAAATATATAGAAGAGGATGGTAGGTTAGGAATTCTTATCCATTTACCAATCTAGGTTTGATATCCACTCTTGATGGGAGGATGAGCTCAAGGGATAAGGGGTGAAATCTCCAAGGTAGGGTAGGATAGGACTCGAGACTTTCATCCAAGGTAAATGGTTATAACAACTCCTGGAAGCTTCTGTAAGAGGAAGCTTTTGGATTATTTTTATTTTTCCTAAATTTATAGAATCAGTGCACCCCAAGCAAGGGCAACATGCTGGTGATCAGCGCAGCTCCAGAGAAGGTCAACCTACTGGTGAATGCAATATCTTAAAGGGAAAGGGTGTGTTGGTCCTTAAAATAAGTGAAATGACACATTTAAAGGTAGAAACTCTGGGATTAGGGAGAGTCATGCTTAGGGATTTGTGCAAAGGTGATGACAAGGGTCAAAAGGATGTTGATTGATCCAGTTAATAGGCCTATTGACCAGATGTGACAAAAGGGCCTATAAAAGATTCCCCCCCTAAAGCGCAGAGTCGGAAATGGAATTTGATGACTGAAGTGCTTTACCTTGTGACAATTCAGGATCAAGAACAACTAGTGAGATTATTATCTATTACAATACATTACATCATGATGACTCTCTTGAGGGACGCATACCCATGCTCAACATATAAGCTAACATTACATGTAAAATGATCAAATAGACATGTCCACTGATGACAAAAGGTGGACCCATGACAAGATGACCATCTATATGATCATAACCATCATACACTATGATATTGTATTAATCCCGAAATTGAAGCCAGGATGGATGGAACTAGATCTGGGGTCTTCTATCTCATTCACTTGATTGTCCAATGTATGAGTCTAACATGAATCAATGGACTGCAATCGACATGGTAGACACCATATGATTAGTTCCCAATGATGTAAGTCACTAATAGGCACGAGAGAAACCATTGATGATGTTAATGACTCTCAAGGTATTGCAATACAATCTGTATGGTGTGAATGAATGAGTTGAATTCAAACACCACATAATAGTTTTTGGTCAAAGGCCAATGATGTAAGCCTATCGCCAAGAGTGAAGAAACTTTCCATTGATGTATGCAAGAACCAAGGTAGCAAAGGGTTGTTCCTAAGTTGACTTCTTGGATAATGAGTTGATGTCGACAGGAAGCAACCCGTCGCGGGAGGGCCTTGATGTATCCCCCATCAATGACACGAAATGGGTATCATGATTTGAGACAGAATGACTTTGATGATACATAATGTTGGAAATAGCAACAAGAAATGCTAAAAATATCATTGCTATAAATAGCATTTCGGGTACGAGTGTTGGACATAGCAACAAGGAATGAAAAATGGAAGTGCTAAAAATAGCATTGCTATAAATAGCATTTTGAGATAGATTCCAATTTTAGTTAGTCCCTGAACTAAAATTGAGAAGTAAAATTTGAATTTGATCTTAGCAGCTGTTTGTAAAATAATTAATTAATTCATCTTGAGTTAATTAGTTGTAGAAAATCAAACATGAAGTCTATGTTGGGACATGCAACAATTTCTCCATTAATTGAGGAATTTATCCATCAGTTAAAGAGATAAGGATGAGTTGTAATATTGAATTGTAATTAGTTGGCTCAATTAACTGAATCAAGTCCAATTAGATTAATTCAAATAGTTTGTTGAATTAATTGTGAGTTCAATTAGTTAATGCTTTCATGCATGTAACTGTTGCTCTTCAAATAACTGAATATTCCCTCATAAATAACTCATGCATGTCAGTTCAATCAGAGACCCAGTTGCGATCAGAGGAAGGGACAGTGTACTATCAATTGGAGGATTTTTCCTATCTAGGAAACTCATCCATGCAGAAGGAATTATCTCCTTCAAGTTTGTGCAGTTATTTCAGAGGTCAGTGTTGTGTGGGAGGTGAAAATCACACAGGTTGCAGTTGGAGGACCCAGGAGAAACTGCGCAAGGAAATAGGAGGCTTGGAGGGCAGAGGAGAAGGTTTTTGAGAATCTTTTGACTGTCTATGAGCAACAATGGGATTGTTTGATTGCTGAGAGAGAAGGATAGCTTGAGAGTTGATTCTTTTTATAATACTAAACATATTTCCACTTGTATGATAATATAGAGATTGGGGTTTTAGGCTGAGCCTTTCCCTGGGTTATTTCTTCTGTGTTATGTGTGATTGATTTCTCATTCTCAGTTATATGTGTTCTTATTTGATCTTGCTCATATTTGATTAAGATTTCGCAAAGTTTGTTGTAGAAGTAGATCTTGTATTTTTCTTTAGTATATTGCATAATCTGTTGATCTACAGTGGGAATTTCTACATGGTATCAGAGCAAATGTGATCAAAGCAGAGAACACTATACACGAAGAAGAGAATTCGAAGTAAAAAAAAAAATAATAATAATAATAAAATTAAATTTAAAAAAATTAATAAAAGAAAAAATACAAAAATAAAATAAATATATTATATATATCTATTATATATATTATATCATATTTTGGATCGCAAGTTTTTAAAGCAAATATGCAAAATTTTGTGCAAAATTTTCAAAAACAATAACAATCTGGATTCCTTGCGGAAAAAGACCGAAATTATAAATAAATAAATAAAAAATAAAATAAAAAATTCGTCTAAATCAAAGTTTGGATGAGAGAGATATCATTGATTTAAAATTAGCTCTTTTTCCAAAAAAATCGTGACGGCGGGAAAGATGAAACAAATTGGTGTGCTAGCCAAGAACCTGTATGCACTTGAGGTACAAGATGCATGCAAATCCTTGAGAAGCAAGGAAAAGGTTAGATACTTGGTGGCTGAGAGGGAGAGTAAATTACCTCTCAACATGCAGTGCCAGAAGAAGTCTCAGACAATTGTGGAGGAGCCACAATTGGTGAAGTAGCTTCAGGAGGTAGTGGAGCAGCCACAACTGGAGAAGCTGAGAGGAGACCAAGTGGAGGCATCCACTCATGTAGAGACCTCCAGTAGGGGGAAATTTCGAGCCAAGTGGGCAGAGGGATCACATGCATCCATACCTCTAGGTGTGAGGTGGGGCGATGTGAAGTGATAGTCCTAAGAAGGCTGAAATAAGGGCAGGATCCTTGAGGTACCCAGCCTCTTTGATTAGACCTTGCTACGGGAGCCCCGATTTGGAGTAGCAGAACTGACTGAGTGGGTAGAGACAGATGCAGATGGGGCGACAGAGAGAGCTACAGTGCAGGAATCCCAAGATAGTGCAGAGCTAGCAGGCTGCAACAATGCGAGAGGCACAAGAGTGTTGCACCAGTGCAGGATGGCACAGAGAGGTGTGCAACGATGCGAGATGCATGGAGTGTTGCAGCAGCTCAAAGGTCACAGAGGGAGCACTTGTATGCGGCAGAGGAAGCTTCAGCATCAGAGGATGTTTCTAGCCCAATAAGGAGGTCAGTTGGGAGATTTTTTTATTTCTAGAGTTGTTGGAGCAACAACACTAGGGAGAAGTGTTGCATGTTGAACACTTCAAAGGTTCAGGATCGGGTTCGAGTTAAATGCCTTTCTTGTTGAGAGGGAGTGTTGGAAATAGCAACAAGAAATGCTAAAAATAACATTTATATAAATAGCATTTCACATATCAGTGTTGAACATAGCAACAAGGAATGAAAAATGGAAGTGCTAAAAATAGCATTGCTATAAATAGCATTTTGGGATAGATTCCAATTTTAGTTAGTCCCTGAACTAAAATTGAGAAGTAAAATTCGAATTTGATTTTGGCAGTTGTTTGTAAAATAATTAACTAATTCATCTTGAGTTAATTAGTTGTAGAAAATCAAACATAAAGTCTATGTGGGGGCATGCAACAGTTCTCCATTGATCGAGGAATTTATTCATCAGTTAAAGAGATAAGGATGAGTTGTAATATTGAGTTGTAATTAGTTGGCTCAGCTAACTAAGTCAATTCTAGTTAGATTAATTCAAATAGTTTGTTGAATTAATTGTGAGTTCAGTTAGTTAATGCATGCATGCATGTAACTGTTTCTCTTCAAATAATTGAATATTCTCTCATAAATAACTCATGCATGTCAATTCAGTCAGAGACCCAGTTGAGATCAGAGGAAGGGACAAAATACTATCAGTTGGAGGATTTTTCCTATATAGGAAAGTCATTCATGCAGAAGGAATTATCTCCTTCAGGTTTGTGCAGTTATTTCAGAGGTCAGTGTTGTGTGTGATGTGAGAATCACACAGGTTGCAGCTAGAGGACCCAGGAGAAATTGCGCAAGGAAATAGGAGGCTTGGAGGGCATAGGAGAAGGTTTGTGAGAAGCCTTTGACTGTCTATGAGCAACAGAAGGATTGTTTGATTGCAGAGAGAGCAGGATAGCTTGAGAGCTGATTCTTTTTATAATACTGAACATATTTCCACTTGTATGATAATACATAGATTGGGGTTTTAGGTTGAGGCTTTCCCTAGGTTATTTCTTCTGTGTTATGTGTGATTTATTTCTCATTCTCAGTTATATGTGTTCTTATTTGATCTTTCTCATATTCGATCAAGCTTCCACAAAGTTTGTTGTAGAAGTAGATCTTGTATTTTGCTTTATTATATTGCATAATATGTTGATCTACAGTGGAAATTTCTACACATAGTTGGATCAGGAACTACATACATGGAATTAAGGCTAAAAAGTATCGTAGCAAATATCAAATGAATGACTTCTCTTGAACACATCGGCGACACTGAATGGAGTTGGCATCATTGATCCAAAACTGAAAATGGAGGCTTTGAAAAGGTATGATGATCTGAAAGACAAAAACAATTCCCAACCCAACAACCACAAAGATGAAGTGGAAGATTGTCATGTTTAAGAGCGACTCACTGGCATTAACAAGTGGAGTACCATATTTTCCCAATTTCTCCAACCATTGTTGGTCAGTACCTCTTTATTTTTGACAAGATTGAGGAGAATAACATATGCTTGATCTGTAAGTTAATATTTTTGATGAATCCCTTCGAGTATATTTAATAAACCTTGAGAAGGAGTAGTTTGGTCTCATCATGATTGGCAAGTCCATCATTGTTTGATGTTTTAACGAGTCCAGTGAAGGTAAAACTCAACATCATTTTCATATTTAGAGAGTTTCAAAAAGAGGTGAAAAAAGAAAACTCTGAAGGTTCCTTTTCGTAGATAGTATCTTGAGTCCGAAAAGGTGGAAAAAATACCTAGGAGAACCACTTAGCCATGTTTGACTAAGGTATTCATTTTTCATAGTTAGTTTATCTCAGTCTGGAAAAGGTTTAAACTTATACTGAGTAGACGTCTTTTCATTTACTTTAACGAGTTCCAAAAGAGAAGTGCTCAACAATATTTTCATATTTTGGGAGTTTGAAAAGAGTGAAAAGAGCACTCCAAGGGGTTCCTTTTTCATGAGTTTATAGAGCCCAAAAAAGTGATAAAAGTATGTTCTTTGGTTAAAATGATCTATTCAAAACACAACAAAATTTGTCAAACAGTTGTCGACCTGCTCAGAACAACACCAAAGGATTAACAATACTTGTTTCATGATAAAAGTAAATCATAAATAGGTCAAACCATCAAATATGAATAAAATAATGGAAGAAATGACCATAAGTAATCAAAATGACAATTCAGTTTTACCATTTCACATTTACTTTCTAATGTTATAATTTTGAGTACTTTGCGCCCTCGATCTTCTACAAATAATTGTGATAAATCTGGCAGATCATTTTAGGTGTCATCGCTTCTAGGTAAGATAAAAAACCTTTCTCTTTCCTTTCATGGTGGGATTTTCTAATTTCATACATGCTTTTTGGGTTTTATAGGGTCCTAGGGCTAAAATATTTTTCCCTTGGATCAACAGACCCTCCTAATTTTGAAAGGAACATTATTTCTATTCAAAATGCACTAGAGGCATCATTGCAACACATTGTCTCCCTTTGAGGGGATGCGTTGGGTGCAATTTTATAATGTGTTATGCTAGTTCCCTTCAAAATTTGTCAATTTTTTTGTATGGAATGAATCCTAACGAGCCTCCTTGTGATGTTTCAAGACTTCATTGGAACAAGATGGCTTTAATACGGAGGGAAAGAGAACTTGAAGAACAAGATATGAATACAACAAATGACCTTGATACCATCCAGGCACTAACAAACTATGGGTTACTGAAATTCTTCTGGCTTCTTAGCATGAGGCAATAAATGGTGCCACTAGGATATCTTATTCATTTATGGGATGTTCAAGCTCAAGCATTCAGGTTAGGAGCACATCTATTCGAGATAAAGGTAGAGGACATATATTTATTCACTTCTTTATCTATGAGAGGTGCCCCCGTCTCCTTCTTAGGCGAGAGAAAGGGTGGATATATAGTCAATGATTACATTGCCACTCATTACAGACCTCAATCCCAGCCAACTAAGGATGGGAAAATCAACATAAAAGATGTGGCATCATTACCTTTGAGAACAATCTTATTCATCATTTCCATATTGGTTGGTAGCTCTACACTTCATGTAGCTAACAGGGCATATATGTTGTATTAACTAGAATGTATCGAGCCAACAATTTTTAACTGAAGCGAGGGACTGTTGGTCAACATGAAAGAACAACTGACTAAAGCAAGGGATGGACGATTGAATTTTTTTTTCTATGGTTCAATCTTGATCTTGTTTGCCTTATAATAGATTCCATTTCTACAGCGTCAACATATCACACTCGAGCCCATTGATCTGAGAGTTCCACAGATGAGGAGGTGGATAGATCTTATGTTCCGACATGCAGGTCCATTGGTGATTAGTTTCTCACCAGCCTTATTTAGATGGCTGCGCAGGAAATTCATTGTAATAGATGATTATCCATACGCAAGGATCGATTTTCATGGAGACCCTAAACTCATGCTTCCTGAGGGTGATCAATGGGGTGTTATAGATATGAAATTTCAACCATTTTTTATTTTAAGTTTTACAATTTTTTTTAAATGTTTCTGAGACTAAACTATCTATTTGTTCATGCACATATTGGGCCCATTCGACCTATACATGCTTCATATCTCCATCGTGCGGGAGACCCACAACAGGTAGTAGCACCAGTACACGTTGTTGCAATAGGACGAGATGTACTACATCTCAATGTAGCTGAGACCTTAGCAGAGATGGAGAGACACATGGGGGAATTGACACATGGGATAGATGAGACCATAATCGACCAACTTCCTATCAGACTTCAACAACACACTATTGGAGTGCCAAGGGGTATTGGTCGACTACTGTGTAAGATAGCTCGTGCAATGGCATGTTATCATGAGCACTATGATTAGCCTACTAGGAGGCTGATAGCCATATATACATGTAGCTTTTTAGCTTTTGATATGATAGGCCATGTTGCCAGATGTGTCTCAAACACAAATTTTCTAGAACAAAACCTTTATATATAAAACTGTGTTCAATGTTTCTTATTTTCCTATTATTATTTTTAATGGATGTGATATGTATCAAAATATATTTACATATGTCACAAATGTCTATCTAACACATGATTAGCGAGTGTATATGTCAATATGTTTAGATTTCTAGAAATGTGTTGATATAGGATGAAATCAGAGTGTCTTTATAGGAGGTGAACACTCAAGAACATGCAAAGAATAGTTGGACTTCTAACCAAACAGTCATTAGTCAATTGTAGTACTACAAGTTGTGAGTCAAGTTTGATGACTAAATGGCGGATATCATGTGAAATAACATCAAACAGAAGCTTGACCATTGTGCTATACTCAACGATTTTATTGGTGAAGCGACCAATAGAGATCCCTCGTAAACTCACTAACTCACCATTTGGGGCAAAAATAGCCCATGTTGTAGAAGATAGGTTTCAATTACTACAACTAGAATCATTAGCGTAACCAACATATGGTTCAGAGGATGTCGGCATCTGCAAATCAAACATAAACGGGATCAAAATAAACAGTATGAAACTCTGAAGAGACACACTGCAAACACACTCAACACATCTATATACAATATTTAAACAGTGCACTACACAAAAATCAAGCATTGTGTTTTTATAAGGTACATCCATTTCTAGGATACATCAATGGAATTCCATCAAAATTGACTAGCTCATAGGCCCCTTTAGCAAGAACACACTTGACAATATATGGACCTAGGCACATGGGTTGGAAATTTCCTGATCCTAATTTATCATATACTTGATCATATATAAGAACAAGATCTCTTTCTGAGAATACACGAGGCTTGACATTTTTTCCATATTACGCCTTGACACATTTCTTCTAGGCTTCATTAGCCATAGCGACATCTCCTTGAGTCTCATATAAGCGCATCATATGTAAGAGACGTTCCTCTTCTACGGAAGTAGCAGAAAGAAGTTCTACAACAAATTTTAGAGACAAAATCTCACATTCAATTGGGAGGATAGCTTCTAGACCATAAACCAATTGAAACAGCATAAATTTGGTAATAGTCCTAATGGAGGTTCAATATGCCCATAAGGTAGCAAAAGGAAGCAAATTCCAATCCGATTTATGGACCCCTATCATACGTTGAAGTATCATTTGAGAACTTTATTGATAGCCTCAACTTGCCCGTTATATTGAGGGTAGTAGGGTGTGGAACTTTCATAAGGGATTCCCAACTTAGCAGTAAGTTCAAACATCATGTGATTTTGAAATTGTTTCCCATGGTCCATAACTATGGCTTGCAGAAATCCAAACCATGTGATGGCATGGTTAAATAAAAAAATATGCAGTTGTTTCACTATTATTGTTATATTTAGGAATCAAATCGGCCCATTTAGTAATCTAATCAACCGCTACAATAATATATCCATGCCCCCCAACCGAGTGAGAGTTACATGTCATGAAATTGATACCCCATTTCACAAAAGGACCTACGACAATAACACGATTCATAGGAGCAAGCGAAGCATGGGTCTTACAATTGTAAATCTAGCATGTGTGACACTTTTGGACAATGAGAATACAATCACTAAATATGGTGGGCCAAAAGTAACTAGCACATAGGATCTTCTGTGCGGTGGCATAACGAGACAAATGACTACCACATGCCCTCGAGTGGAATTCATTGACTTTCTCAGCCTCCTCATAGGTGAGGCACCTAGGGAAAATTGTATCAATACCACGACAATAAAGGGTGTCACCGACGATGATGTATTACTTGGCTTGGTATCGAACATGTTGTTGTTCAGAGCGAGAGGTATCAGACCGGAATGTCTCGGTCTGGAGATATATCATAATGTATCCATACTATAGGTCATATGAAGAAATCAGGAACAATAACTCATCTAGGATGGAATTTTTAGACTTTGATTCAGAATTGGTATAGGGAAGGTCACAAATAAAGCTCAGAAAAAACTAAGTATTTCTTCAATTTGGACTTGATAAATTCCAAATCAAACTCCTACAGGATGACGATCCATTTGGAGTATTTCTCCCCCAGCAATTGATGTGACAAAATATGTGTCATACGGTTGTAATCTAAAATAACAATAGCTTTCTAGAGAAATATATAATTGTGAAATCTTTGGACAACTTGAATAGCTTCCAAAGCCAAATTTCTTACATGGGTGTACTTGATTATCATTATGATGCTGACTCAAATAATATATCAAATGTTTAGTCCACACATTGTCTTCCTAGACCAATACCATTGTTATGGTAGTAATTGCAACAATGAGATGCAAGAAATAATTGGGCTAGTAACAGAGATGCTCGAATCATCACATCTTTCAAGGAATCGAATGCTTGTTCAGTAGCATTATCCAAATGGAAGGGAACCCTTTCTTGAGAAAACGAGTGAATCCTTTGGTCAACTCAGTGTAATTAGGGAAAAACCTCCGGAGAAAGTTAGCCTCCCCCTGGAGCTGTTGAAGCTAAATGAGGGAAGAAGGAGAAGGAAAATCAATGATTGTCTGCACTTTCAAAGGGATCGATATGAATTCCATGTTTTGAAATGACAAAACCAAGAATTTGACTAGAACTAACACAGAACACATATTTGTGAGGATAAAAATATAACCATAAGATGCATCGGGTGATCAACCCAATGTTTAGAATGAGCATGTATATCATCCAAATAAGGCTACACGATATGTTTGGTGTCATGGAAGGCATAATCCATCACCCTCTAAAATGTAGCCCAAACATTTTTTAAGCCAAAAGGAATTTTTCGATATCCAAATGTACCCCAAGGACAAATGAATGCAGTCTTCGGTTGATCTACTGGGAGAATGTTGATTTGATTATAGTCAGAGAAACCATCCACGAACAAATATATCTCACAACCGACACAATCATCAACAATCTGGTCGATGAATGGGGTTGGGTAATTTTCCTTTGGACAAGCACAATTTCTATCCTGATAATCAACGCATACATGGATTTTTCCCTATTTATTCATGAAAGAGAAAATATTTGATACCCAATTGGTTAAAGGAATTGGGTAGATGAAACCATCACGTAGAAGTTTTTCAACTTAAGCTTTAATTGTGCCAGCCTTCTTGGGAAGGAGCAAACGAAGACATGGTGAGACTGGTTTAGCATTAGGATATGTTTTAATTTCATGCACCACTATATTTAGATCGATACCTCACATTTCTTCATATGACCAGGCAAATACATCTCAAAATTCCTAGAATAGGGCCTTATAGGTCTTAATCTCACCTGGAGAGAAAGACACGCCGATATGTAGATTCTCGACAATACCCAATTTAATTGAGATATCAAGAGGTATCGTCTCTTCTATACTCGACAAATTCTTTACAGAATCAACTTTGTGAATTGAAATAGAATTTGTAGGAAACTCAAGGATATTGGGTTGATATAGGTCACTGAGATTATCCTCAACAAAATCAGGTAAGGAGGGACGATGGTGATGATCATCCCATGACGTGTCGTCTGGCATCATGATATCCATGATTCTCTCATCAGAAAGGAACATGCGAGAGAAAATATTAGAAGGCATGCCATAATCCAATGAATTATCAACCCAATTGATAGAAGAGGTAAGATCAGAATGAGCCACACAAGAAGAATAAATGACTTCGTAATCAAGCTCAATAGGGCTCACCAACATTCGGTCGCCAAAACTGTAAATGTTAGTTTCATTTGGTCCAATCTAAGGATCAATTAGAATATTAGAAGATGGTATCATATTGATATAGGTAACTGAAGGAGAGATGTAGGGAAGCGATGGCGGAGGAAGTGAAAAGGTTCCCATGAGAGAGGAATCCTTAAGCAGTCCAACCCCGACATGCTGATAAGGGTGTAGAGTTTCTCCTATAAGAGGGAAACTTCCTATAACATGAGAACTAGAGACAAAGAAGGTGAGTTGGTTGATGTCTACAATCCCACCTTTATGGGGAAAGGCAATCATCCAGAAATAAGTGGAAATGACAACAACCATGGTGTAAACCCACATGCAACCCAATAGAAGGTTATAATCAAGTGATTCATCAATGACTTTGACTTATATGTTTATGAATTTACCTCCTAATTCTACTTGCAAGGAGTTCAAAATACCACAAAGTTTATATGTTCATCCATCAAAAGACTTCAAGGCAGTGGGTGACTAACTCAATTGAGGAGAACCAATTGCCTTCTAGTAGGATAAATACGTAATGCAGGTCGAGGCTCCTTCATCTACAATAGAACGATGGATTTTCTTACTGCAGAGGATGACCTGGATCATAAAGGCCAATTGAGTTGAAATTCGAGGTGAATAGTTCTCATGATTGAAAATGACTAGGTTAGAATAAGGAGGATCAATACATCTGATGGAATAAAGAAAAACATTCTTTTGGGTGGGACAATTTTACAACACCTCGAGCGTGGACATAGCTGATGGAGACTGAGACATGTCCTGAACTATGTTTCATTTTGGGCATCTTGTGCACGAGGGTTGAAAGCAGATTTATGAATAACACCCTTTGGAGGCTTAATGGTTAATTCTACAGGAATCATAGACAGAGTATAATCCAATGGAGATGGATTCGAACCAGTAGGTTGATCATTAGCCTGACCATTCGTAAGATTCACATTACCATAGTATTTACTTCAGGTGGCCACCATAACCTTAGATTTCGATTTTGCGGAGGAAAGCATTAAAACCGAGTTAGAGGAAGTAGAGTCCTAAGAAACCATGTGAGTCTTTTGATTGGGAAACGGGTTAGTCAACACAACAAGAGAAGTAGAATATTTTATAAATGGATTCACTTCTGCGCAGTGAGGACAGTCACGAGTGAAGTGCTCCTCATTACAAATCAAGCATGGATAGCAAGGCTTTCGTTCCTCATCAAAGGACTGATTTGTTTGTTTGTCCTGTGGAGGAGAATCTTTCTTCTTCTTGCCTTTACCTTTCTTCTTACTTATTGGTTGTTGTTGAGATTTACCTTTATTGAGCTAGACGATATTAATCTGGGAAGTAGAAGCCGCATGGGGGATTGGATGTAGAGTTCTGGGCAATTGTAGGAGCAGCACCAGATGATTTACTCTGGAATATAATGTCTTCCTTAAAGTAAATGGACAATGGGATGAATCCTACATGGAATATGTCGCAAACTTCATTCATTTCTTGGTCTGTATGCTTCAATCCTAGCTCCAATCACTATCATTAGAACCTGCATAATCAGACAACACAAGCCAAAGATCTACGACATCTATGTGGCATAATCCAGTCACTTCATTCAATAGATCAACATGGTATTGAAATATATGAACTCATAACATCACATATAGGAAAACAATGTACAGTTCCTTGTATTAATAGAAATGGAGAGAGTTACAACCCAATATAGAGTTGATCTTGTAGAAAAACTCCTCCAAGTTGACTTATCTTTCCTTGCCACAAAGTGTGCCTCTATGTAACCCTAATGCATGGAATAATGACAATCACAACAATAGAATTAGGGTAGAATATATCTCCAAAATCCAACCCCTAGCCCATGGATGGTAGTAAATATATAAAAGAGGATGGTAGGTTAGGAATTCTTATCAATTTACCAATCTAGGGTTGAGATCCACTCTTGATGGGAGGATGAAATCAAGGGATTAAGGGGTGAAATATCCAAGGTAGGATAAGATAGGATTCGAGACTTTCATCCAAGGTAAATGGTTATAACAACTCTTAAAAGCTTCTAGTAGAGGAAGCTTCCGAATTCTTTTTATATTTCTCGAATTTCTAGTATCAGAGTGCCCCTAGTAAGGGGAAACCTGTTGGTGATCAACGCAGGTCCAAAGAGGGTCAACCTGCTAGTGAACATAGTCTCTTATAGGTCCAGGGTGCGTTGGGCCTTAAAATCACTAAATGAAGTAGTTAAAGGAAAAAACTTTGGGATTAGGGAGAGTCATGCTTAGGGCTTTTTGCAAAGGTGATGACAAGGGGTAAAAGGATTTCAATTGATCCAGTTAATAGGCCTATTGACTAGATGTAACAAAATGGCCTATAATAGTAGGAAAGGGGCAACATACTTTCAAGAACAAGGTTTCTTTCATGCCCAATAGAGGGTGGAGAGATCATCTCAAAGGTATCGAGCCAACACTCCTTAAGTTAAGCTGGAGAAAATTGCTCTAGTTGAATGTGAAATTGTTGGGGAGAGAGAATACTTAACAGACTCTAGGGTGTTGATGGAGATTGTTGATTGGGTATCTAATACTAGTCACACCAGGTTGCACTTTAGTCAATACATGCATGTTGTTTATATATAGTGATATATGAAGTTCCTCATACTAGTCACACCAGGTTTCACTTTAGTCAATACATGCATGTTGTTTATATATAGTGACATATGAAGCTCCTCATTGGTCAACTTCTGCTTGAATGAAATGAAGCCAAAGAGGATATTATGTTAATATCAAATGAGTTATAACTGGCTATGCAGAACCTAGATAGTAGATTGGGACGTGTTGAAGTTCACTTGGGCATGCCCCTAGATCGAAGATGCTCTTCTAGTGCAGGTAAAGATCCAATCGTCGTGGATGCGTTAAACTCTTTGCATTCCAAATAACAGGTTCTTATTAGTAAAGTTTTTTTATTTGTTTATGTCTTTATTTTTCTTTTAAGCTATAAATTAACTAGGATATATAGAACTCTAGTACAATATTTTAATAATCTTGTTAAATCTCAAAAGTCTTTATCTTTGGATGCTGCAAAAACTATGGTGCTATGACTAGTCTGGTTTCAGGACAAACACAATATATGTTGGAATGTTCTTCTTTAAAGTTTGAAATGGAATTTTAAGTAAAAAGAAAAAAAAATAATAATAAACAAAATATCCATTACTATCCAATAAAAATTATGCAAAGAGGATGACCAAATACAACAAGGAACTAACTTCTAAATGACTCAAAATAAAGAGGTTCAAGTAAGACCCTAACACTAACTAGCTTTGTAAAGTACCTTAATTGATTTTTAAAAGTGGCAAACACATTTATAAAACAAAATTAAAGATATAAAAACATCACATCAAGGTATACTTGTAGTATAAAATAAGACATGCAAAATAAGTAAGTCACCTAGAAAACAACAAACTAGATGAGAGGCTAACAACTAGATGTTAAAAAGGTAGGTTAGAAAATAATAGTGAACTTGTGATTAAGTGTGAAATTCACTACTATGCTAGGACTGAGTGAATGAATGGTGGAAAATGTTTGTGTGTGGAGACTTAAAATTGATAAGGGGTGCCTTCTAAGGTGTGTTGCTTGGGAGTAAAGTGAGAGTGATACATGCATTTCCCATGGATAGAGTTGGATCAATCAAGTGCAATTTCCAATATTAAGGAAGTTGGGTTTAACATTTCATACTCTTTTTTCTGTCATTGATTTATGGAAATGTGAAATGTGTGGATTTATTGTTGGGATAAAGAATGAATTATGGATTTTAATCGAGAATATGGCAAACTTTATTAAAAAAAACACCTAAGTCACTGCATTGGAGATTGATAACAATTCGTAACTTGTAAGAAATGTATAAATTGTTATTTTGGAAGACCTTTGTAAGAAATGTATAAATTGTCATTTTGGAAGACCTTTGCGAGAAATGTATAAATTGTCATTTTGGAAGACCTTTGTGAGAAATGTATAAATTGTCATTTTGGAAGGCTGATTCTGGCAAATTGAAAGATGTTGAAATGAAAAGTTGAAAAGCTCAAGAGATAGAGTTCAGCATTGGTTAAATTATATGTTTTTTTTTAAGAATTATTTATTTTAAATTTGGATATTTTAATTTTAGACATTTGTATTTCGCATTATCTATCTGCTAGAATTTTTGGAGTTTTTAGTTGGAATCTGACAAAAGAAATTGTGGTTAAATCTTGATTGATATCATTTAAAATGGTTTTTTGACTACATATATAGATTCAACACCTTGAAAAACCCTTAGGAGACATGAATTGTGAATAGTTCATTCCTCAAACTTGCGAATCCAATGAATCCCTACTCTAAACAAATTAAACTAAAAAATAGACAAAAAAACCTAAAAAAATCTAACAAAAATATTTTTATACTTTTACATAAAAAATAATATTCATAAAAATTGAAACATATATAGTTCATTTGACCAAAAAAATAAACCAAAAAACCTCCAATTTTTTTAACAAATAACCTATACTTTTATACTTTTATAGGTAAAACAATATTCCTAAAAATTGAAACATATATATACTTCATAAATGTTTTGTGATATTAAGGAGTTCTCCCCTGCAAACTCGATTGCACAAGGCATTGAATTGTTCGGTGACATATTTGTATTCAAATTCAAAACTTACAACCTTCTCTCATGGACAAGTATCACATTAATTAGTGTATACACTATAAGAAATTGTGGGAACTTATTGTTTAATTGAAGCTTGTAATTAGTAAAATAAATTTGGGTATATATATTAAATATTTAAATTAATTTCAGACAATAGCAAAAATCAATTTTAATTTGAGTGAAAATTGTTTAACAAGTTCAACTCAAAAACTTCAAAATATATAATAATTAAATATCATTTAAATTATATTTATAAATAATATATATTTATTAATATATATTAAATATCATAAAATAAATTAATTATTATAATATTCTTTTAAACATTACATTATTTCCTTTTAATAAACGAAATTAACAAATACAATAAAACAATAATTAACATATTACATGATAATTAATATTTTTTGTTGCATACTTGCTGTGGTGCACGTTGTGGTGACTCACGGACGCCCACAAATAGTGAAAAGCACATTGTATTTGCACGATTTCCTTTAAAGTAGCATTGAGAGGTGTTAGGAGTACATAGGCAAATGGGAAAGCCATATTCCTTATGTTAAAGGAAGGGTATTATTTATGTTAAGATAAATTGCAATAATAGCTTTGCTTTTTTTAATTTCATTTTTGGATAATCTGAATTTATAGTTTTTTTTTTTTTTTTTAAAGCAAAATTATATTGTTGGTTATTGTTTAACAAAATTGGATATATTTCATTATTACCGGATTTGTTGGTAAATAGAAAATTTTAAAAAATGATTACTCTAAACTATAATCATTTTGTTGTACAAAATTGAAGAGAGATGAAATACCAAAAAACTATTAATTGGAATTAAGATGTATATATCACTATTAGCATTAAAAATTAGGGGGAGATCGCAGTTGGAAGTTACAATAGATATGTTTTTTCCATATAGCTTAAGTGGCCATCTAGATGATCCAGGCTTTCCAAAAGGTGTCATCGATTGCGTTGGAGACATGTCATACTATCCTGCATGTGCTATTGATTTCGTTGGAAGTCATTTAGGAAGGAAATGAGTGCATTTCAGTCGTCATGCCTTGCTTTTAGGAGTTGCTCCATTAAGACATGTTGTCTATGCCTGGTAAGTGTTTCACTTAATAAGTCATAATCAAATATATAAGGTTTGTCTCAGTGTGTTAGCCCCTTTCAGTGGTGATGCTCCTCTCACACACTTTGTGGAATTGGAGCTTGGTTAGTTGCAGGCTCTGTTGGAACTGATGTCTCAAGAAGATGTCGACTAAACTAACCCCTTTCTATAACACCCCTATGGGTGCATCCACATTGTCATGGCATCCTGATACCAACCCAAACCCAATGACAGTTGAAGGTGCAAAATTTACTAGAGTACACCAGAAAGGAGGATTTCCACATCCTCATAATTGAACAAGGATCTCAGTTCCAAGCAATTAACTAATCATGTTGATCCCCAATCCACCAGAACAATCTGAATGAGAGAGGAAGCCAAAAACAATAAGATCTAGGGAGGGGATACCAAGAACCATTGCTTTGATCTTCCACCCCATTCGGATGTCTTATGTTGTATTAAAATAAATAAAATTAAATATTTACTTTGTTTTTTATATTAATATTTATTAACAAATTTATAATTAATTATTTACTTTACTTTTTTATTAAAATATCAAAATTTATAATTTAATGATGTAAATAAAAATATCTTTCTAAATATTCTTTTTTGTTTTTCCATTTGTAAAAGAAATCATAAATACATATATCTGCCCGCTAGCAAGAATGCAAATCCCTTCTAATTCTTCACCAACTTTGAGGTTTCAATTAAATTATTATTAGTATATATTTTTAAAAATTTATAAGTTTAAGTTGTTTAATCTCCAAAGATTAATGTTGCTTTTAAAGTCTTTTCAAAGTGTTGAATCCATTATACATTCAAAAGAACATTTTAAAATAACAAAATTACAATCTCGCTAAAAATTATATTGCTAAATTCAAGCCCAAAACAATTATATATATATATATATATATATATATAATATATATATATATATATATATATACAGTTTGAGTGGGCCTAATGGTTAAGAGCATGTGTTTCCTCCTAAGAGGTCACAGGTTCAAAACCAGAGGGGGTAGAGTATGTATGCCTTTGTAGACTTAGCAGTCAAATCGCTGCACGGAGGTGGGTCTCTTGTCCCACAAACAAGACGGTCTCATACACCCATTTGGTGTCTAGGAATTGGGTCTCTTGTCCCACAGACAAAAAAGCCTTATACACCTTATACACCAATTTAGTGTTTGACCTTGCCATAACCTTAAAATTAAATAATAATAATAATAATAATAAATTGTTTAAAAAAATAACAACAAATTTACAGTAAAACAAATTTACATAAATGTCACTGAGCACCTTTTTTTTTTTTCATTTCTTAGCACCAAAAACATGGAATACAATCTTCTTCTTACATTAAATTCTATCTGAACCTTTTTTATTTACTCCTCCTTTTTGGGTCAATTTCACCGAGTAGGTGATTGAAGCCTGAGCATTTTTTTGGCATTGTAATGATTCAGAAAAGTGATTCCGACAAGGCAAATGTGTGATTACAAGTTTTCTTTGCATACTTGCAATTGAAACAAGTGATAATAGCATGGCACACTTCTGTTAAATTTGCATGGTACACTCTCACAGGCTTACTTTTTGTATTTCGAATATTTTCATGCATATTATTAACTGAGAAATGAGGAAATGAATTTGCTAAGATATTAGATGTTTTATTAGTTAAAAAGACAACCACAAGTCTATGTAGATATAAGTATCTAGTTTTAAGTTAAATGTATAAAATTAAATTTTACATATTACATTCCAGGTATTTTTTTTAATTTCACAACATTTATCTGAAATGAAATTATTGTGCAAAAGATATTTTAAATTTAGAAAAATAAATACTAAAAGTTTATAGAAAATAATAATAAAAATATAGAGAATTTTTTTAAAGATAAAATAAATAGAAAATGTGGTTATTTGTAAAAGAAAATTGAATTACTTAGATTATATAATTTTTCATCCTTGGTTTAGAGATAGGAGTTGAGGGACCGATGGGTGGGGCGGTTGAACCCTAGCTGCCTTTGCCCCTGGTTTGTGTTTATTTTTTGTTTGATGTCACGACATTTAATTTTGTTCGAGTTGTTCACATTGCCATTTTGTGGATGTCATCATTGTTACGTATGAGGTCTATGTTTGTCATTGAGTTCTCTGTTGCAGTGGGTGTTTTGTGTTTCAAGGTCTTCTACTCAATTTTCTTTGCACTGCACAGTTTTCATGTTGTCACTATCTTTGGCTTCTCAACAAGGGTGCATCTAGGGTTATGGTATTGGTGGACATTGCATGTGTTCTTTCAGCCTTATTCCTTTCTTGCTCAGTGGATGCACCCTTTCCTGGTGTGAGTGTGGCTCTCGTCGTCTTTGTTTGTGTTCGCCCTTCTTGGCTCCTATGGGGGTTTTCAACCCAGAATGTAAGTGACCCTTTTGGGTGTTGTAAGTAGGCCTTGTGCCCTTTCTTCTTTCAATTTCTCTATTGGGTTTGCAAACCTATTTCGTAATGATCGAATGCTAGTTTTTGGGCATATTTGGGTGCTCCCTTCGGGGCCCTTCGTGCCTTGTTTTTGGTTTTTTCCACAGTTTTGTGGCTTGGGGTTTGTTGTCTCCGGGGCTATTTGTAAACTGTATGCATCATTCCTGGTCCTTAGATTGGATGTTTTCAGGAATGCGCTTGCGCATATACAAAATGTAATTTTGTTTCAGCATATCTTCCTTATCTATTAGTCAAATTTCTCCCATGATGATTTCATCTGGATCTCTTTTCTATGGGATTAAATCTGATGTAATCTCTGAACTTTATATCCCTCATATAATAATATTCAGCTTTTTCATTCTAAAAATAAAGATAAAATAAAATAAATAAAAAATAAAAAATAAAAATAAAACTGGTAATTCATCTCGATATTAATAGAAATCTACCAAACAATTTACAAAAAAAAAGATGTTTTTTTTGTTAAATGTGTTAGGGTGTTCATATTTTTTATGATATGTAGGACTAACTTGTGGTGTGGTCTCAAAGAGTAACATCAAAATCGTTTGGATATTACACGTGGCTTGGGCCACACTGACCTTTAACAAAAAAAAAAAATTCTTCTCCTCACTATCAATTTTTTTGACACTTAACTACTATAAAAAATAAAACCTTAAAAATCTAAGTACTTTATAAAATTAGATGTAATTATGATAACTTTTACTGCATGTTATATTTTTATATTGGCATTAATATTAACATCTATTTGAAAACTTTAATCATGATTGGTCTTTAAACTTGGTATTTCAATAATAAATAATTAAAGTAAATGTTAATGGATAAATGTGTTGAAAAAAGTAGCTTTGGAAACTTTGAACATTTTATAAACTCTCAAACATTTTATTGAGCTTAGAGTATACAAATTAGATAGTTTGTGTGATTAAGAAAGAAAGTCTAAAGTTATGTTTGGTGGTTGAGTGGAATGGCTGTTATCTTCTCCACCCAAGTTTGAATCTTCGTCTCTCGCCCTTACACTAGCTTGATACCAACAACCTCACCTTGGTTTCATACCAACAACCTCACCTTAGTCTTCGGGCACAAAGTATTATTTAGTATTATAGTTAGGTTTAGTGTTTAATGAAATATATCAAAGTAGGTACATGAGTTTCTTAGGTTGGCGACAAAGAAGCATAGAGAAACATATAAATTGGATTCCCAACATATTAAATAATATCATTGGATGAATTCTAATAATATTATTATAGTTAAATGATCATCACAATTTTTTTAAATTAATTTTCCATGATAAATAAAATTTCCAATTTCCAAATAAATAAATGAAAGCTGATTCATTCATATAAAACTTCTAAAAATGGGTAAAATTTTATAATCTAATATCAAAAATTATTTGTTGATTAAAGAATATATATATATATATATATTATAATATTTGAGTAGATTTATCTCGGATCTGGGTGCTCACACTTGCTTGAGTTTGGCGTGAATCCACCTTACACTTGGCAACCTCTCTTGATGGTCTGGCTATCCATGCACCTACCATCAATTAATTCTTGTCCTCTACCAAGTCCTCAGATACTTTGTCTTAACGCGCTCTTGGCCACCACCCTACATGCATTTATGATGCTCGCCATACTAATGTTTTGGATGTCCCTCCTTCCTCTCCGGTCATTTTGCTCCATGCCAAGTCTTTTATTCGTGCCTACTCTGCTCCCTTGGCTTTTGCTACCCCTATGCCTCCAACAAATTTCATCGCCTTCCAAATCGAACCCGTGATTCTGAAACAAGGACGAGTTTGTTGTGGTGGTCATGAATGGGGGTGAGGCCACCCACCCGTAGCCCCTATAGCGGAAGAAGAAATAACTATTTTTGACAATGACATCCGTGCACACATTCCACGACAAGTTATAGGTCTGGAAGCAAAGGATGTTCGATGAGTGGGAAATTCTCTCTAGGCACTCCACAATCTCCTTTCTTGCCAACTCTTAACTCAGGAACGGGAACACAATAGTGTTGCGAGGAGGATAGCCAAAGTTAATGCCCACAACAGCCACATATACTCTTCCCTCCACCATCTCTCTCATGACCTTCGTATAACATTCCCACCAGAACTTCTCTCATCTTCCTCTCCTTGTCCTTTTGCTTTAATTTCAATCCCTCTTGGATGTTCTTCATCATCTACCATTTACGCTGGTGCTAGGTGTACTTCTCCAGCTCGTGGGTCGTTGGACACCTCATTCCATCCCATGAATATCTAGTTGGTTGATGAAAGGTGCTCTCCCCCTTGTCCTAGTCCCTATGGTTGTTTCATAATGGAAGAATCGCCTAAAGAAGGTCCTTCCAACCCCAAAAACATTGATGTTGTTGGCCCAACCAATGGTGAACATGCATAGTAGCAGTGTGTCCATGCTCCCTGTGACTCATGTGGTGCCAACTCAACTTGACCAGGTCCATTTTTATGCTTAGTGTGTTTTGTCTTTGGTTTTTCTAAAAGTTGGATATTAGAACAACGACAATTGCAGGCTCTCTAGCAATTGCTCTACTCAACTCTTTTGCTTTTTTCATCTCTCAACTGTAGCAATGACACCAAACTCTCTCCTTGGGTAGACTATTTGATTTCTCCTTCCTAAAACAAATGGTCTCCCTTCTACATCCTTCTATGGCACCTATAGGCCATATCTCTCCATACATCTCTACTTCGTACTCTATATATTCATTTTTTGTTAATATAATATAAATTTTTTACCAACCAAAAAATATTTAATAAAATTTAATAATTATAATAATGTAATTTTTATTAGAATTCAAATTCAATCTATACTTAATCTATTAAAAAGACATATAATCATATAATATATTATTTTAATATATAAATTACTGTTGTCATATTATATAAACTTATACTTATATTTATCATTATAAAATGCTATATGAACTTACACCAATATCGTTTTCTTCAGATCTTCATGTTTTATTTTTCAGCTTCACCATGAAAATGGAATTTCTGCTTAAATCAACAAAGTTAAGATTTTGAAAAAGCGTAGATGTAAAGAAAAACAAAATTTTCAACATGCAAAATCCCTACATCAACTTCAACAACCTTCTAGTCGGCAACCTACACCTCCAGGTTATAGACATTTTGTTTCCAATAGCAAACACTGTATCTACTGTTTGTTGTGCCTGTGTGCTGCTATTGTTACTCTGTACTTGTCATATGTGACCAAATATATCGTTCAAATCATCCCATCACGTTTACCAGACTATAGTTACCCTATACTTGTCAAATATGACAAAATGTCATTAATCTAATGAGGTGATATTTTTGTGGGTAGATTTTTTCCCATTTTATCTTTAATTTATTGATTGATTGATTGATTTTAATGATACTTATGATACCGAATGTTAAGAAGTAAGAAAAAGAATGTATCTGATTGATTGATTTTAATGATGTTTATGACGCTGAACTCTAATAAGTAAGAGAAAAATATGGAGTCGTCTAATGAGGCGAAGGAATTGTATGGACGGCTAAAAATGGTCAGAATCCGGTTAAAAAAATTTCAAAAAAACTTGTAGAGGCAGTATTTGAATTATATTTTTGATGGTGGAAATGGATTCAGCATCATCAAAAATGTCTAAAACATTTAAAATTTTAAAATTTAACAGCTATAATTTGGATTTACAAAAATCCTTGTCAGATTTTCTCTATATATTACCAGAAATTCCATAACTTTCCGGGCAACTCGTCTGACTCGTTAAACTACGCCGATAAATATTACTGGTCCATTTTTATTTTTTAAATGTTTAATTTTTTATTATGGATTTTGATTAAAAAGATAGTAATCTAGATAATAGTATATGTTATCGAACTTTAAACTGTTTTTATATTGAATGTGCATTCCATAACAAAGTGTTATTCTATTTCTGTATCTGTCTCACCTTTATTACAGAATATGCAAATTTTCTCTTCCCAGACTTCTTTAAATACCCTCTACTTAACAATCTTACATCTAAAGTGATGTGATGGCCATCCATACAATTAACAACTTTGCTTTTCCTTTAAACAACCCCTAAATATATTTTAAAACCATAATTACAATTCTGATTGAATTTCAATTTGTATAAATACAGATTATGCATAACAATAAATCCATCTTTACATTTTAAAAATATAATTTAAACTTAATCTCACCCCCAAGAAAACCCAAAAGTCGCCTCTTTGACTACGCCTGACGAAATGTATCAATCAGCTCATCACACCATTGGTAAAGTGATCTGAGAATATGGCAGACTTACAGAGATGCGTTGGAACATGCTCACCGACAAACCCGCGAGTACATCGACAGCGAGAAAACAACTCAATGACAAGAGAAGGGGCGAGTAAGTACCTCACCAGTACACCCTTTTAATGCAGTTCGATCTGCCAGGGATTCTCTGAGAACACTATTGACACCCTTCCCCTTCCCCTTTTCACTCCCGGAATCATGATTTCAATAATAAAAGTAAAAATTTCAACTGATTTGCAGTGTCTCCTAACAACATCCTCGTTGCAGCTCCATGAAGCTCTCACATCAAGCTACCAAAATGGCTCCTTCAACAACTCAAATGCTGCGCTCTGCGGAGGCCTTAACAATGCCAGGAGTAACCCCATTTCCTCCATTGAATTTGTCAAGAACTCTGGTACCATATTATGAACTGAATTGTTTAGTAAAGGTCCCTAAAGTATGAAATTAATAACAATATTGCAGGTTCAAGTGATTGTTCTGCATGCTAATATGCGCTGCCAAGAGTGTCGCTCCAAAGTCTCTAAAGTGCTCTCCAAAATGGACGGTATGTTTCTTCATTACATTCTGCACAATAATTCATTCTGTCAATGGAAATGGAACATTCATGTATCATTTAGAGTTCTTTGTGCCATTCATATGTATCTCTGTTCTTTAAAGCTTAAAGATAGACGGTATGTTTCTTCGTTACAATCTGCACAATAACCCATTCTGTGAATGGAAATGGAACATTCCTGTATCATTTAGAGTTCTTTGTGCCATTCACATGTATCTCTGTTTCTTTAAAGTTTAAAGATAGTTTTGTTGGTTTTACCTTTCCTGTTAAGGTATGTTTTAGGAAGCATAAACAACCCAGAACACCCCATACACAGGAAGAATTTTGCTCAATTAACAGAATCCATTTCCATCTCCCGAAAATAAGAGTATCTTAGATTTAGTCTCGTTTAATCTGGTTAGTGTTAGAGTAGATCAGGTAAACTTGACTCAGTCAAATTATTTTTATTCTAAGAAGAATGTTGTTAAATTACTCAATTAACAAAATCCATTTCCATAGGATTTCCATCCTATGAAAATAAGTGCAGCTGAGATTCTTTTGATTCACTTTCACCTAATAGTGTGAGCGTTAGAGTGGATTAGGTAATTTTGACTCAGTAAAATTATACCACTCAAGACATCCATGGTGTACGCCCCTGTGTCTTTAAACACCACCACTTTTCTGGATACTCTCACTCTCACGACCTAATCTGGTGTGAGGGTAAATCAGGTAATTTGACTCAATCAAATTCTCTGACTCATCCATATTACAAACAACTTTCTTTAAACACCATCACTTCTCTGGATACTCTGTAATCACTTCTCTGGATACTCTGTAATCATTAATAGTGACCTTACCGGGGGTTATCGAAAAAGAAAAAGGAAGAGATGCCTAAATTCTTTCCACCTGCCATGAATTTATCTGCCTCATTTCATTTTTCCATTTTCTGAATGTGGCTTTGGCGTGACAATGACCAGATTTGCTGGACTATGTGGTGGACGTGACGCAGAATAAGGTAACGGTGAGAGGGCGTGTGGATCCCAGCAAGAGAATGCAGCGAATTAGTTCTATTGTCAATGACAAGAAGACAAGGACACTCGATCAATTTGAAGGGCTGGAACCGAAGAATGCAATCATTGCAATGACCTGAGTATTGCTGCAGCAGGGAGGAGCTGGTGAAATCAAGGGATTATAATGCCACCACCAAACGGGCCTGCTGTTTTCGCTGTGCATATTCTCAGCGGCGTCTGCCTGCTTCTTGCAGATAAGTAGATACGTTTTCCTATAGTAATATGTAATTCACAGAATTAGTACTCCTCCGTGCGCGCACACACGAAATCCGAAGTTCAGCGCATTAGGCTTTTCCGGCCATTTCTTGCCTTGTAGTCGCAGCTCTGAATTGTCCGTATCGGAAGATGTTAATGCTGTAAGAAATTTTAAGTAAATGCATCGGAAGATGATCAGATGAGGCGGAGGTAAGCCTTCATCGAACAGTGAAATTGTGATGATACGACGAAAGAGATATATTGTCATTGTGTATTTAGTTTTGGAGTAGTTTTAAATAGGATTTTTCCGAGTTTTGAAGTAAAATTATGGTTAAATTTTAATTTGTATAATTTAAATTGTAATATATATATTTATATTTTGTTAAATTGTTTGAATTTGAGGAATTTTATTTAGGGTATTTAATCTATCAAAATTATTTGGTGATTGTATTTGGTCTGCAGCACCAGTTTTTTAAACTAATTAAATTTTTTACCAGATCTTCTTTTCCTTTTTCTTTAACCCAGACACAATTTTATGTAACTTTGCTGACAAAACTTATCCTCACTAATAATAATAGTAAACCTTAACAAAATATTATATATAAATATTATTATTTGATTACAAAACGTGTTATATAAATATATAAATATAAATTATATTTTAATTAAATATATGATTAAAATTTTTAATTTTGAAAAAATAAAAATGTGGACTTATTATTATTGTCTTTATTTACATTTAGTTTTATCCTTTTTTATTAAAAAAAGATACTGATTATCTCACATTTATTATTTTTGTACCAGCAAATATGTAGTTGCTTGCATTCTCTGCTTGATGTTTTCACCTTGAAAAGAGTTGTTATCATTTCCGATGCATGGATGACCTTTTTTTAAGTGAGGTGGCCTTTATGAAATTCTGTGGACCCCATCTATTAGCAACATTGTGCACTTTTATTCTTGATATCTTGCATACTCACATACTTTAATTGATGGGAACAGATTAGCGTCTTTACACAATAGAAGGAATTTCTTTTTAGTTTGATAAACACTTTCATTTATTTTTAATGTGTTTTTCCTTTCTTCAGCACAATCATCGTGAGATTTGATTCTCACTTGTACATAGATGCTTTATTGCGTTACATTAATTTATTAAGTTCTATTTAAAGAATTTATGATTATGTATTTTGTTTTGTTTTGTTTTAATATAGATAGTGGATTGAGGTTAATTATATAGATGACTTTAGAGTCTAATTAGTGTTTAGAGTCCAACTAGTGTGTGTATGATTTGCACATTCATTTCTTAATGTCTCTGAGAGCTTATCACTTTGGAGTGTATGAGATATTTTGTATGATTTTGCACATTCATATTTCAGTGTTTTTGGGAGCTCATCATTATGGAGTGTACCAGATATTTAGCATTGTGGGGATGGTGTGTTATTTTTATTTAGATGGTTATTTCAAATTTAATTAGTTTTGATATAATCGTTTTCAAAGTCTAAAGTATTGTTCTTAATTTGGAGTATATCAGATAGCATTATGAGGATGGTGTACAATTTTTATTTGGATGATTATTTCAAAATTTAATTAGTTTTTCATATAATTATTTAGTAAATCTAAAACATTGTTCTTATTTGGGGAATAATAGTGAACCCATGTATTTTAGTGAAATAGATTATCATTTAGAAGGACACTTATATTTTATGTAATTTTCTTAATTGTATATGAATACTAAATTTTCTCAATTGTATATGAATATTTGAATAAGCTTTTTTTTATAGGGACTTATTCGGTAGATATTAATATAATCTTCCTAACTTTCATTTAAAGTGAGGTGTCAATGTATATATATTAATTTAAGTTATATTTAGGTTAGTAAGTAGTATTTTTATTATGTTAGTTTAATTAAGATATTGTGCATATGCATATTTTAAATAACCATGTACACATGATTTGCATTTTTTTAATTTATTTAATTTGATAAATTATTATATTAAGTATATGTTTTAATAGTTTTATGTGGTAATACATTTTAAGTGGCATACTCACTTTTATTTATTTTATGTGGTAACATATTTTAAGCAGCATACCCATCTTTATTTATTTTACTAGGGGAAGTGTAATTATTTCCATATTCAATCTAGAGTTTACACGTGTTTATTTCAAGATGAAAATTAATAATTCATTAAATAAAAAATTAATAATGTTTACTATAGTAAATAAATATATGTATTTGGTTCATTTTAATTAAAAATATTATCTAAGACTTTAGTATGAGGGAGGTGTGTATTTATTCTACTTTTAAAAAATATTTCAATGCCTATATCTATACATAAGTAAAACATTCTATTGATGTGTTGTTCAAAATGAAGGACATGTGCAATTCCTTACATGTTTTAGCATGAAGTTGATATATATATATATATATATATATATATATATATATATATATATATATATATATATATATATATATATATATAGAAAGACGGAGAGAAATAACCAACATAGATCCATCTTAACCCTTGATTTATCAAGAACCTAGAGGGATCAAATCTCCCAAGGTGCAAACCTTTCTTCATTTTTTATATTCTAAAAGATGTTAAAGATGTTCGCATCTCAAAAGATTTGATCCCTCTCAACCCTTGATAGATCTGGGATTAAGATGAATCAATATTGATATAGACCTACATTACAATTAATCTAATCTCATCTCTAAATTCCTATACATAAATATGTTAGTAACGATTTAAAATATATATATTAGTCCATCATATTTAACATATTCAATTTATATAGTTTAGTCATATCTTAGTTCATCTATAGTCTTAAGTAATAGCAAGTTATTTTCACAAAACAAAATTGTATTATAAAACAAATTATATAATGCAAGAGAGCCAATATCTAATTAACTTAGAATAATAATTTAATCAATTATATATATAAAGAGAATAATCCACATAAATATATGGATGACCTTGGATTAAATGGATTAAATGGTATGTGTAGCCCGATCTAACGTTGAGGGGACTTGTGTGAATGATAGGAGTTGAATGCGGGGGAGGATGCCAAGATAGCTAGCGTGGAAGGCTCTGAAACCTCGAGAAGGGCAGAGCTTGTTATAAACTTTGGAAAGTTTCCTAGTTATTCTGCTTTTGGTTTCAGGTTATGGACGATAATGTGGGTGGCGAAATTAATATGGAGTATGCACATGCCGCCAACTTGTGCATGCTCATCCGTCTGGTGAATTCATCCTCTGTAATTGTGGTTAGTTGGTGGGAATTATAGTGCGGTCCTACTGGAAAGAGTAAGTGTGCAGTCTGGGACCCCAGGGCAAGGGTTTGCCGGTGCTTCTTTTGCATTTGGTTTGTGTTGACAAGGGACGTCGTTGTACTAGTCAAACCCGTGGAGACTTGTACATGGACAAACCTGGGCTCATTAGGCAAGGTTTTGGTAAGTTTATTTTTGAGGTTCTTTGCTTGTAAGTGTTTTCTCCCTGCTCAATCATTGTTAATGCATTACTATTGTTGTTTATTTAATTTTCTTAGGAGGGACTTTTTGTTTCAGGAGCATTTTAAGCCAAGTCAACTCTAGCATTAGTGCTTTGTCTGTTGGGAGGAAGGAGTCTCGTATTTGTTTAATTGCAAAGGTATGATTTGGGTGAGACCCTCTCATGTTGGTTGTGGCACTGTTGCCACTGAAGGGTGGAGGAAGTGTTGGCGATCTGGGAGGGTGGCTGAGGATTTCGTGGGGGGGGGGGGGGGAATTAGAATTCCTCTGTCCGAGCATCTAATTCAAGGCTCCATAATTTGTTCCTTAGTGGGACTCCCTTTTTGGTGGTTTGTTGCACCGGTTGAAATATTGAGAAAATGGGGTTGGGCCCATAGGGGGATGGGGCCTCGAGGCTTGCTGAGGGGAAGGGATAGTCAAGCAAGAGTAGTAGATGTTGAGGGGGTTGAGAGAGCTGAGTTGGGGGGACAATTGGAGCATGACCAACTCTAGTCATTGGGCTATGTGGACAACCACCATCCTTAGAATCCTTGGACCTACAGATGCAAAATGTAATGGAAGTTTTGAAGGATATGAGATAAAGGCAGCACAATGAACGCAACAAAGTCATCACCTTTATGAATGACTTGCAAAAAAAACAGTGGGATATGCTTGTTCACTTAGCTTCTCTATGAAGGAATCAGAGGCGCATCACCGACCACTTCGATGAGTTGGAGGCATGCCTAGCTCATGGTGGAATTTCATGCCCATCGCGATCCTAGTCTTCTTGTTGCTCTTGGTGCTAGGCATGCACCAAATTTTCCTCAAGCTTTGTGATGATTGTTGGTTGTTTGCTCAATCTCTCTATTTTTTGGGCTATCTGGTCTTTTTGCTTTCGATAACTATGTAAACCTTGGCAGTTTATGCTTAGTTTTTGCATTGTTGTCTTAGCCAATAAATCTGGTCAGAGTGAGGCCGAGAGCGCAAGGGATATCATATGCATCCAATGTTTCATTTTGAAGAATTAATAGAAATTTTTGATCGACAAAAAAAATTAAAATTTATTGTAAAATAGTATGTATAAATGTACATCTTCATTTATAAAAAGGTATAAATGTACATCTTCATTTATAAAAAGGTTAATGATTTAAGAAGCATTTGAAAAAAATGAAAACATATTCTTTTACCATCATTTATAGCTTATTTATGGTAAATAATTATGATTAATAAACTCACATTTTATATATAACAATTAATAATGAAATCCTTATTATTAATTATCAACTAAATTTGATCTCTATATATATATATATAATATATATATATTATATTATATATTACTATATAGCCCCCAAGATAGTTCAGTTGGTCAAAATCAGTGTTCTTTGTCATCCGGAAGGTCACAGGGTCCATCCTCCCCGAAGCCCTTGGGTTAGTCCTGGCTAGTTGGGCCGCGGGGCTGATTCCCTTCGGGTCGAATCAGCGCAGATTTCCGTGGACGTAGTTGTCACCCGTTGACCAGGGTGTCCGTGAACCACAAACATATATATACTATATATATATATTATATATATATATATATATCATATATATATATATCACCTCTCACTTATGATTGGTGCACATCTCCCCTAATAAGATGGGAAGTAAGAATAAAGATGTACACCCGACCATATTCAACTAATTACATAAATACACCTGCACTTCATCTATAATGAATTTATATCTTCTAACACCACTTATTATACCTGCAACTGGCAAGATATAATATATTCAATTTTTCATTGACTATAACTATTCATCTTTTCATTGACTTGCTATTAGTTTTTCTTTGACTAAATTTTTTTAAAATCTATTCAAAGTTTAACATTATGAAATTAAATTTATTATTTTTAAATAAAATTTATTTCTATTTATCTCAAATATGATTGGTGAAATGTCTTCCCCTTATTGTGTAATGATTAGGGCAAAAATTGGCTTTATGTGATTACTCCTATTATTAATATATGTACCTATATATCACTTAATTACTATGTACAATAAATATAAATAACTTGAAAATAATATTATTTATATATACATGTTACCATAAAACACAAATGTTTTGTAATAAATTCAAAAAATTTCATTTTCTCAATTTGGTCGAAAGTATTGAATATAGAATTTTTTAGGGTTTTATTTTTTAATTTACCAAAAAAAATAAAAAATATAATTTTGAAAAAAACCATGTGTACAATTGTACCAAACTCCCATTATATTCCAAATCTATACTCTAATGACATGACATGTGTAGTACAATATAAGCATTATATAAAAAAATTCCCATCATTCAATATTAAAATAAATAGTATTAAACATGTTATCATTCTTTTCAATATCAATTATATATACCAAAAAAAATGTTAATTATATTAAAATAATTAATAAGAAACAATTAAACAAATATTCATATAATTCATTTTACAATTTAAAATACATACACACATCATATCATTAAAATATTTTATTAAACTAAATACAACTTTATTGGTGTACTTTACCAATAAAACAAAAACCATCAAAATAAACACCCACCGAAGACAGATACTTCACTCTACATAAAAATTAATTCCATTTAATTCAAATTACCTCACTGTTTAACACTACTGATTCAAATTCAATTATTTCAGGAATTATGAAGTTCCTCTTAAAATTCTAAATTAAGACATTTGGTGTTTTCTACCGTATAATTAATTAAAAAAAAAAAAGAAAAAAAAGGGGGAGCTCACTTTGTATCGTCTGCCATACCAGCAAAACTAGTGAGTACAGCGACGTGTACCGACCAGGCATTAATATTTATTTGGGTAGTTATTCATCTTTCAAATTACAATTAATTAGAATATATGACTGGAGGGAATCTATCGAGCCCCTCCTTAATGTCAAAAGGAAAAAGGTAAAGGTGTCAGCACGAGCATCATTGAAATGATGCCACATTCCATTTCGATATTAATCGATATTAATGAGAACATCACCTTGTAATTCAATTCATTTCATTTATATGTAATTTGGTTTAATATATATAATTAAATTTTTTGTTAGGTTAAAAGGGGAGGTGAAGCGTTTAAAAATGATAATAAATATTTAGGGGTTGTAAACTTTATTTGAAATAGGAAAGATGTTATAGTTTCTTTAAAATGAATATAAATTAAATAATAATAAATAATTTTGATTAGATTATGTATAATCTTTTTCAAGTAAAAAATTTAGTAAAAATAAAAATAAAAATTGATTGTGTACCGCTCAAACATAAAATATTACTCAAAATTAATAATAATAAAATAAATTAATTTAATTAAAAAATAGTAAAATGTAAAGGTAATGAAAATAATTTAATTTAATTCAATTTGTTTTATTAATAAAATTACAAACAATTTTTCTAAAGTAAAAAATCAGAACATAGAAAAACTATACATATATATATAAAATGACTTTTGTGGCTAGAATCCAATAATACAATTACCACCAAGATTGTGATTTCTTGTAGTTTAAAATGTATTTTAAATGCATAAATGGATT
>APFE031577143.1:45796-58068 GCA_000404065.3 Pinus taeda
ATATTTGACTAAGTCAAAATTTTTGAGGAAATATCCGAGTAGATGGGCAAATCCATTGGAAGGGATCACTTCCCCAAACAAAGCCTAACCACGATGGTGTCGAGGAGAATTGACCCCCTCCCATTAGCTAGGTGATTTAGCAATGGAAACTCAACCAATTGAGATAAGTGAGACAAATGTTTTAATTAATAGTTGCAATTATTTATTTTAATTTTATTTGTTTAATTGTAAGTCAAAGTGTTTACATGACATAAAATAAGAGAGCATTTCAACATCTCTTCCATACTGAGTTGGAGAGCACATCTAAATGTAATAAAAAAAATTATATAGTTTTTATAATACCTTAAAACATTTTGTAAAGTTCTCTTACTCTTAAAGAAAGTATAAGTATAATGGTTTGTCATCACTTTTAATAATGACGTAGTCTAACTTATAGATGAAATGACTTTTTTCATGACATTTTTCTTGGTTAATTTTAACCATCAGAATTTTAAAAACTTGAGACTAAGTTTTTAATTTGTAGAATTTGAGTGCCCCATGGGTTTTTTTAGGGTGTTGAATCTATTTATGCATTCAAAAATGCATTTTAAACAACAAAAAATCACATTCTTTCTTGAAATTGTTTTTTTCAGATTACACTGAAAAAGTTTATTTCTTCTATAAGTTAGACTACACCTTAAATAATAATTAGATTATTTTATTAAAAATAATAATTTATCATTTATTTATGATGATGATTAATAATTGAAATTGAAATTTGTTTATTGAAGTTAAAAAAGATAAGAAATTACTTGAAATTATTTAAAATTTTAATTCTCTTTTAGAAAAGCATTAAAAGAAACATTTCAAGATCATGGTTGTGGTGAGTTAAAAGGTTAGGAAAATTGGTAGTGTTATAAATATTTTGAAATTAAGATTTAATTTGAGTATCTAGACAATATACAAGATTTTTTTTTTCGTTCTCAACCTTCTTTGTAACCCAAAGGCAAACACTTTCATACCATAATGTTTTGGGAATATACCAACACCCAATTTTTCCTTATTTTAGTAATATTTATTTTCTTCTTTACATTAGTCAAGACAAAGAGACACTTTTGTTTTCAAGATTATGGTTGATCACCTCCTTATAATATCTTAATTTCTCTTTTCCCTCTTAACTCTTTATCACACCACAATTTCTCCTTAAATTTTGATATAGTAATTTTTTTAATATTGTCTGTATTCTGTAGAATGAACTCTTTCATGATTCCCCGATTTAGCCAAGATTAGTCATCCTCATGTTTATCTCAATTGAACCTAAGGTGGTTTTGGCTAGAGTTTGAAGCAATTTTAGGAAGATTCTTTCTTCCATGTTGGTTAACTTGTTCTTATAAATTAGGTACTATTAGAAAATTAGAAAGGTAGAAAGATTTTCTTATCTTGATAATTACTTGTGATGTATTGTTATTTTCTTTAGGTTTTCTTTAACTTCTTTATGTCTTCATTTATCTTCTTTTCATCAAGCAACTACCAAAACATAAATATATGAATATCAAAACAACAAGGACATAGGATGAAGGCTCTCAGACAGGGAAAAACCCCTCTCCTAAGGGAAAACCCAAAAAAAAATATCTTCTCTTCTTCAAGAACCAAATCAAATTAGACAACCAAGACCCTTAGACAACAACAAATCCTCCAATCCACCAAGTCAACCTCCTAAGAAGACTAGTCAAACTCTAGTCAAGTTCTGCAAAACTCAACACAATTCAACCCTTCCAAAACAAATCAACAAGGATCTCGACCCTCTCTGCAGCTTCTGAAAATTTAGCCTACAACAATGCAGACCTACAGTTACCCTAGCTATCCTAGAATCTCTCACGTGTGGCAAAAAAAAGAATAGAGTTTCAGTTCTTCTTGCTTGTCAAATAATCATGTCTTCTTTATTACAGATCTTCTTCTTTTTCTTCAACATCGCCCTTGTTTTTCTTCATTAGAACATCAGATCGAATCACTTGTTAGGATGTATCATAAGGTCGAATGCATTGTTTATATATATAGTCTATTGTGTGATCAATCCATTCAATGAGGCCGACTTAATGGAAGGGTAGGCTGACTTGGCAGAGGAGAGATACATGACTACTTTACATAAACATATTTTTCTTCTTTGGTACAAAAAGCCCAATTAGAGTCTAGAACATGATGACAAGTACCATGACTCACGACTCAACCCTAAAAGCACTCAATGGGTGCTTTGACCTATTGAGATAGTTAAATGAGCATGAAACCCATGCTTATAAAATATTTTTTTCTTTGATTTTTACAATTATTTTCTTTACAAATACATAAGAATTACATCATGTCATGAGCTAAACAACAATTATGAAGATCTATACTAATTACATTTTCAACACAAGTACTTGGTCATAACTATACTCTCAATGTGAAAGAGGATGACTTTACTGGGGAGAATAAGATAGGGTGTATTTCCTTTAATTTTGAGATTACAAATTATAGAAAGATTTTGAAACTATTTTATTTTTCTTTAAAACTATTTGGAAACACTGAATCCCCAAACTTCACATTCATATAAAATAGCAAAAATTATAATAATATTAAATATAAACATTTTTAATCACATATCTAAAGATTCATTGATCTACAATTGTCTTTTAACAACTCAATGCTATAATTCTCATTGAACTTGCGATAGATATGAATTCCAAAATATTGATATAAAAATACTTTATATTTCATTATTATAACATATATGTAATATATTCAAATGCATTCTTATTATTTATATGTGTATAAATTAATTTGTTTATTTCAAAGTATTTTATATTTAATATTTGAAAAACGAAATTTTAATATTTTCCAAATATTTTTAATCGAAAACTTTACAAATTTTTAATTTATGGTTTAAGAAGTAAAATTCCAATATTTTTCTCATATTCCATTTGAACATTTTCGCTTAAATAAAAATACCATTATTAAAAAATATCAGTTTTCTTTAGGCTAGTGCTCAAACTATTTTCCATCACTTGAATAAATGGCCATGAAACTGTGAGCTTCAGGATGCGTGAGAGTTTATTTTACATCCATAAAAAGGTCATTTTGACTATCTACCAATGAGAGTAGATGGTATTCTTACTAAATCCCTTCCTGTGTTATACCAAGGGAAACGCTACAGCTATTGCAAAAGCCAACCATGCTTATATGTTAATGTTAATTTTTTTAAAATTATTTAATGTTTAATATATTATTTGTAACATTTAAATTCTAGCTTAAAATGCGTATAAACATTCTCCGATTTGTTATTTCATTAGTCTACTTAGTATTTGTGCCAACCATTTATTTGTTATTTCATTAGTTTACTTAATATTTGTGTTAATTATTTATTTGTTATGTTACTGTGTACATCTATTATTGGTTCCAAGTTATTAGTTTGTTTGTATTGGTGGAATTTTCAATTTTTTATAGTTAACATTAAACTTTTGGTTGAAAATTTTGCATGATATTAGCTCACTGTCGCATTCCCGACTCCCGATTTCAACAATTGATGTCATCCTGACATGCATAGTAGACTAGACTATCAAAGAAAAAGAAGCAGAGAAAAAGAAAATGCAAATTTGTCAAAGTTTTGAGTCATTGTAAGCCTAGCTAAGACATAGGCCAGCAAGCATGCTTGATGATAATTGAGTCAATTGTATTGTAAGCCCAACAGACATAGTTGAGTCATGTTTGAGTTATCTTGATTCATACGGCCGTAATTAACTATAACTTAACTCAAACTCGCTCGACTTGACTCAATTAACTGACTCTCCTAAATTTAGCCAACTCTGGCATGCGGGAGTAATTATAATTTATAATATAAACTCACTTAGAGAGCAATGAAGACATGGGTTCAATGCGTCCTCCGACATGCCAAATTTGATAAAATCCATGTGCCCCTTCGCAGTTAATAATATTGGTGAAAACAAAGTGTTGTTATGATCCACCAAAATTAAATTATTAAAAAGTGGCTGAAACAATCTCAATCTCTATGAAGGGACAATTGATAACCTATACACTCCACCACTTTAGTGTGATAGAAAAGCATCTTCAAGATTTGGCACTCAGATTTTAGATTGAGGGCAAACACAAGCTCTGTACTAAAGTACATGTCATCTAGAGTTCTGAATTTTATAGACATAATGAAATTAACATGTAAAGGAAAATTCATTATATATATTAAGAGATCGCAATAAAAATGCTACCATCTCCATTGCAAGTAATCACTATTTGGAACCAAAATCCTTCATCAAGAAAAAGGCAGTTGCGAGACTAATATAGAGAATAAGAATCGTCCCACACCCACAAGCCTACAGAAAAATCACAGTCCCCAAATTTCACAACCTCATTGACATTTTTCACAATTTCCAAACCTTCGAACAATAAAATTCTTATTTCCTCTTTTAAAATCATGTTTCAATGTTTCATTTCTTCTGAAGCGAGTCATGCAACAAATTTAGGGGAAAGAGCAGTTGTATTCCTGTTGTTACCATTTACTATAGAACTAAGTTTCAAAGAACTTGTGTACATGAAAAACCCATAACTGTTGAGAATGCCAGTGAAATTTGAATGTTTCTCCATTGGATGCAATCTCCCGTGAATGCAAACACACCATAATGTTGTAAGAAAGGGGAGGGAGTTTGAAGGGAGTTGAAGTTTGAGTGTTGTTGGAGCGTGTTGAGAGTGTATGGAGCTAAACAAAGACGGTGGATGGAAAAAGGGGGCCAGGGAGCGGGTCAATATACCGCCGAGAATTTAAATAAATCGGTTGCCAAGAAAGCCAAAAGGTAGCACGAGTAGACTAAGTCTTTCTAAAATATATTCATCCCGTTGAACAAGGCTTTCAGACACCGTATGGTTATTATAAAGTTCAATTTTATAGGTTAAATACGTTGTTCCTGTTTTTTAAAACATTACAAAAAGTTAAACCCTATTATGCATCGGTGGTTAGAATTATTCCTTTATTTAAAATTTTATTTTGATAATAAAACTTTCTTAAATGGTAAATATTACGCATCAGCGACAAAATGAAATATATATGGTTTAGTTTAAAATACATTTAAATTTAATATAGTATGAAAATATATGGTTTAATGTAAAAGACATTTAAATTTAATATAGTATTAGTAGTATTAATGGTTTTGTAATAGATTAGTTATAGTCGTTGTTATTTTTTAGAAAATTAGTTAGAGATAATTTTTTTAATAATGAGGTAGTTGAGTAATTTTTTTTAAAGAGGTGTGATAAAGAGGCATAAATTATAGATTTGTAGTTGCTCCCCAATTAAGAAGATAAAGTCTTATATATAAAATTTTACGTTGTTGCATTTCTTATTGTATATAGGCAATCAGAGACTGCTTTAGCGAAAAGTCTAATTTGTGCTCTGTCATCCAACTTTGATATTGGCAGCATAAGGGCTTAAATTTCATTCAGGAACCTTGAAAATAATTTCCTTATTGAGAATTCTTAATGAAGCATGAAAGGCTTGCGAGATCTTGTTGGGTTGAATTAAAGTTATCTTTCCATGGTTTTCAACACTCTGAAAAGCTCACAAACCTTTTGTCTACACACCAAGAAACAAGTGATGTTGTGTAAAATGAAGTGGCTGAATAGTTGGTGCATCCAATGTATGGATATGCATTTGGTACACTATGCAAGTACATGTGGTCAATAATCTTTTCAAAGCCAATAATTGGTTGGTTAAGGCGTTGCAATGACCTTTCAACATTTCAAAGAGTGTAATGTGTTTGGTCTATCTAGTATATTGCTTTTGTCATATTTTTAAATTGTATTTATTTTTATTTAGTCTTAAGTGTGATAATTATAGTCTTTTTCAATTAAGATGGGGAATAGTATTTCCAATAAGTGTACTAATTATTTGATGTTTTGAGATATATATATATATATATATATATATATATAATTTATATATATATATATATATATATATATATATATATTATATATATATATATATATATATATATATATATATTATTTTATTTAAATTTTAATGAATATTTTTTAAAATAAAAATAGTGAGTTCTATATTAACTATTTTTAATATATTATATTTTAAATAATAGAAATTCAGAATTGAAAAATTATGAATGAAAAAAAATGGATTTCGTCTGTGTATGGGTTTCAATACTTTTCTATGTGGAGCTTGGCAAAACTATCATGAACAAGTCACTAGCTGGTCCCCATGGCAACTTTGGGCATGAGGTTTGTGGTTTCTGTCATCCAACTTTGATAATGACTCTGACTTGGGAATTTGCCTTATATGCACATTTGCAAACAACAAAATTAAGTGCTCCCTTTGATTGGCCACATTGTCTTTCTTAAATCCAAACATAACTTGGATCCTTTCAAGCAGATCTTTCTTTGCACCTATTTTTTTATGATGTTTAGGCCATGGAAGGCCACGAATGTTACATATCGCTTCTACTGCAACTTCAATCTCAAGAAGTTGCATGATGGCTTGATGTGCACCAACAAGATCAAGAGGAAGAATATTATAGGGCACATACAACTTTGCTTTTTTTCTCAACATCTTTACCAGAGTACATAGTCTCTAGAGCAACTTCAGTAGACTTTGTTTGGGTGGCTGCCTTCAGTACTTCAAACAATACTGCAACAGTTTGGTATGATTTTGATAGTTGAGCTCGATCAACCTGATCAACCACATCATCAAGCGCCTTAACATAGTTCTCATGGTATTGCCGATAAATGTTCTACATTTCTCTTGCACCACTTTTATGCTTCTTGCTTGAAAAGTTGCTTCAACATCACTTTCAATTCTTTGCAAGGGAGTTGTCTTGAACTAGTGAACACCTTTGCATTTGGATGTAGCATCTAGTCTATGAGTTTTTTCGAATGCATAAAGCCGACATAGTTATGTGACATGAATGCTCTCATGCTCAATCTTGTTAGTCACATGAAGAATTTCGAATATCTCACCATAGATCCATCCTCCCCATAGTCATGTAATCAACACCGAGCGAACCCCAATCCAACACATGAAGTTCATTTTCACCTGTAATTTCGTTTTTACACTTTTCTGGTGTTGCATATTTGAATTCGTTTCAGATTTGTTTGTTTATTTGAATATCATTAGCTTTGTCATTCTATATATAATTAGTTGATTAATAAAAAAATATAACTCAAAGATATAATTATTACTATAATCAAAATCATATGTAATGTTTTTTGTGAATAAAACTCTTAGGTTTGATTTAATAATCCATTAGAATTATAATCATATCTAATGTTGTTGTAAATACAACTCATTGCTTTGATATAATAATCCATAGATTCTAAGAGAAGTGAATGACGTTATTATTTCGAATTCCAATTGTTGAGAATATTTTAACTAATGTACTTTGTATGGTATCATAAGCTAATTTTTTTTATACCCTAATAGTTATATAAAATTAAATGAAATGACAATTTGATTCAATTATATTACCTAACATGTTAGGAAAACCAATGGAAAAAAAATGTGCTTAGATGTATGTATATCATTCATTTCAAATTCAATACTATACTCTTAAGGATTTGTAATAAAAAATAAAAAATTATATATTTAGACATTTAGTAGGAGTAAAACACTACTCATTATGGATTACTAAAGGGCACCTAATGATATAGTTTTAATAAATAATAAAAAATCAATTCATAATGAGTAATGGTTATCTATGCTATCAATTGTCAGACATCTTTATCTCACCTCAATGTCATGCCAATGGATGTAGGTTTGGAGGGAGACAACTTATTATCAAGAACGAGCCCAAAAGGGGCACACATGTATGCATTATCATTTGGAGGGTTTCGTTGGACGATATTGGGACATGATGATAGGCCTTGTCCAAGAAGAGACTGTGCGAACTAAGGGAGAGTCTTCCATGCATAGAACTCCTCTCTCAAATACAAAGGTACTAGTAGAATGGTTGATTGAATCCCATACACAAGGCAACCCATGGGTTGTTTCAACCAGTACATGCAAACTATTGACCTTTATTAGCACATGAAATTCTTATTGGGACCTACGCTAATGGATCGGTAGTAACACCCAAAGGGTGTCCTTTCTTTAGAGCACATTCATCACCATTTGAGAGACTTGGACCACATATTTGACATAATAGAGCAACACCTTGCCATACCCCCTATGGCAGGAATAACTCTTAAAGGTTGAAAGGAACACATATATATTGTAGTCTCAGATTCAAATGCCTTAGCGTAGTTAACTCATGTTGATGTTCTAAGCGTCTTATAATATAAATACTTCTAGGCAGTGTATCTTAGACGAAAATGACATTTGTATTTTGAATTTTGTAATCTCTTGTAATCTCATTGCTATGTACTTTGTGCCTGCAAGGATTGCCATTGTTCTGTGACATTTATATTTGTGTAACTTTCTTCGTAATTTAACCTCTTGCTACATTCCTTGAAGATACATTAAAAGGAAAATTTTGATTGTATTTCATTGTCCATATATCTTGCTTCATCATTGCGTTCCACTTTCCCCCGCTTCTCCTTTTGGTATTCTTTTGCACCTCTCGGTGCAATTGCTAGTTAAGTTTTAATGGTTTTACTTAAAATTGTGGATGGTTGCAAAATGAATTAAAGTTTCAGTGAATGTTTTGATTATTTTAACTAAACTTTATAAAAGTAAAAAGGACTTAGTTTAGAGTCATGTGAATGTGCATTTGAATTTTATTTAAATATAAATTTAATTTTAATTCATATATTTTGTAAATTAAGTATTTGGAATGTTAGATAATTAATTCTATTTGTGATAATTTAAATTTTATTAATAAGCGCAAAAACTTAATGATTATAAAATAAAAAAGATTCAAATCATCCCATCACGTTTACCAGACTATACTTACCCTATACTTGTCAAATATGACAAAATGTCATTAATCTAATGAGGTGATATCTTTGTGGGTAGATTTTTTCCCATTTTATTGATATCTTTGTGGGTAGATTTTTTCCCATTTTATCTTTAATTTATTGCTTGATTGATTGATTTTAATGATACTTATGATACCGAATGTTAAGAAGTAAGAAAAAGAATGTATCTGATTGATTGATTTTAATGATGTTTATGAGGCTAACCCTAAGAAGTAAGAAAAATATGGAGTCCTCTAACGAGGCGAAGGAATTGCATGGATGGTTAAAAATGGTCAGAATTCGGTTAAAAAAATTTCAAAAAATCTTGTAGAGGCAGTGTTTGTTGTATTTTTGATGGTGGAAATGGATTCAGCATCATCAAAAATGTCTAAGACACTTAAAATTTAAAAATTTAACAACTATAACTTGGATTTACAAAAATCCTTGTCAGGTTTTCTCTAAATATTACCAGAAATTCCATAACTTTCCAGGCAACTCCTTTGCCTCGTTAAACTAGGCCGAAAAATATTACTGGTCCATTTTTATTTTTTAAATGTTTAATTTTTTATTATGGATTTTGATTAAAAGATAGTAATCTAGATGACGGTATATGTTATCGAACTTTAAACTATTTTTATATTAAATGTGCATTCTATAACAAGGTGTTATTCTATTTCTGTATCTGTCTCACCTTTATTACAGAATATGCAAATTTTCTCTTCCCAAACTTCTTTAAATACCCTCTACCTAACAATCTTACATCTAAAGTGATGTGATGGCCATCCATACAATTAACAACTTTGCTTTTCCTTGAAACAACCCCTGAATATATTTTAAAACCATAATTACAATTCTGATTGAATTTCAATTTGTATAAATACAGATTATGCATAACAATAAATCCATCTTTACATTTTAAAAATATAATTTAAACTTAATCTCACCCCAAGAAAACCCAAAAGTCGCCTCTTTGACTACGGCTGACGAAATGTATCAATCAGCTCATCACACCATTGGTAAAGTGATCTGAGAATATGGCAGACTTACAGAGATGCGTTGGAACATGCTCACCGACAAACCCGCGAGTACATCGACAGCGAGAAAACAACTCAATGACAAGAGAGGGGGCGAGTAAGTACCTCACCAGTACAACCTTTCAATGCAGTTCAATGGCGTCCGATCTGCCAGGGATTCTCTGAGAACACTATTGACAACCTTCCCCTCCCCCTTTTCACTCCCGGAATCATGATTTCAATAATAAAAGTAAAAATTTCAACTGATTTGCAGTGTCTCCTAACAACATCCTCGTTGCAGCTCCATGAAACTCTCACATCAAGCTACCAAAATGGCTCCTTCAACAACTCAAATGCTGCGCTCTGCGGAGGCCTTAACAATGCCAGGAGTAACCCCATTTCCTCCATTGAATTTGTCAAGAACTCTGGTACCATATTATGAACTGAATTGTTTAGTAAAGGTCCCTAAAGTATGAAATTAATAACAATGTTGCAGGTTCAAGTGATTGTTCTGCATGCTAATATGCGCTGCCAAGAGTGTCGCTCCAAAGTCTCCAAAGTGCTCTCCAAAATGGACGGTATGTTTCTTCATTACATTCTGCACAATAATTCATTATGTCAATGGAAATGGAACATTCATATATCATTTAGAGTTCTTTGTGCCATTCATATGTATCTCTATTTCTTTAAAGCTTAAAGATAGATGGTGTGTTTCTTCGTTACAATCTGAACAATAACTCATTCTGTGAATGGAAATGGAACATTCATGTATCATTTAGAGTTCTCTGTGCCATTCATATGTATCTCTTTTTCTTTAAAGCTTAAAGATAGTTTTGTTGGTTTTACCTTTTCTGTTAAGGTATGTTTTAGGAAGCATAAACAACCCAGAACACCCCATACACAGGAAGAATTTTGCTCAATTAACAGAATCCATTTTAAAGCTTAAAGATAGTTTTGTTGGTTTTACCTTTTCTGTTAAGGTATGTTTTAGGAAGCATAAACAACCCAGAACACCCCATACACAGGAAGAATTTTGCTCAATTAACAGAATCCATTTCCATCCCCTGAAAGTAAGTGTAGCTTAGATTTAATCTTACTCAATCTGGTTAGTATTAGGGTAAATCAGGTAAACTTGACTCAGTCAAATTATTTTATTCTAAGAAAAATCTTGCTCAATTAACAGAATCCATTTCTATCTTATGAAAATAAGTGCAGCCTAGATTCTTGATTCACTTTCACCTAATCTTGTGAGTGTTAAAGTGGATCAGGACCTAATCTTGTGAGTGTTAAAGTGGATCAGGTAAATTTGACTGAGTAAAATTATACCACTCAAGACATCTATGGTATACGCCACTGTGTCTTTAAACACCACCACTTTTCTGGATACTCGGTCACTCTCACTTAATCTGGTGTTAGGGATAAATCAGGTAAATTTGACTCAATCAAATTCTCTGACTCATCCATATTACAAACAACTTTCTTTAAACACCATCACTTCTCTGGATACTCTGTAATCACTTCTATGGATACTCTGTAATCATTAATAGTGACCTTACCGGGGTTATCGAAAAAGAAAAAGGAAGAGAGGCCTAAATTCTTTCCGCCTGCCATGAATTTATCGGCCTCATTTCATTTTTCCATTTTCTGAATGTAGCTCTGGCGTGACAATGACCAGATTTGCTGGACTATGTGGTGGACGTGACGCAGAATAAGGTAACGGTGAGAGGGCGTGTGGATCCCAGCAAGAGAATGCAGCGAATTAGTTCTATGGTCAATGACAAGAAGAGGACCCTCGATCAATTTGAAGGGCTTGAAGCGAAGAATGCAATCATTGCAATGACCTGAGTATTGCTGCAGCAGGGGGGAGCTGGTGAAATCAAGGGATTATAATGCCATCACCAAACGGGCCTGCTGTTTTCGCTGTGCATATTCTCAGCGGCGTCTGCCTGCTTGTTGCAGATAGGTAGATACGTTTTCTTATAGTAATATGTAATTCACAGAATTAGTACTCCTCCGTGCGCGCACACACGAAATCCGAAGTTCAGCGCATTAAGCTTTTCCGGCCATTTCTTGCCTTGTAGTCGCAGCTCTGAATTGTCCGTATCGGAAGATGTTAATGCTCTAAGAAATTTTAAGTAAATGCATCCTAAGATCAGATGAGGCGGAGGTAAGCCTTCGTCGAACAGTGAAATTGTGATGATACGAGGAAAGAGATATATTGTCATGGTGTATTTAGTTTTGGAGTAGTTTTAAGTAGGATTTTTCGGAGTTTTCCAGTAAAATTATGGTCAAATTTAATTTGTATTGTTTAAACTGCAATTAATATATATATAT
>APFE031577145.1:0-26191 GCA_000404065.3 Pinus taeda
AGTTTGACATGGAGAGCAGAGGTATAAGGCTTGCCAAGGAGGATAATATGACTGTTGATGGAGCCATACTAACTGCAGATAGTCATGGTGACAAATTTTAGTGTAACAGGGAGCGTTGAAATATGGAAACAAGAATATTCCAATTTAATTTTTCCTTGAACTAAATTGTGAATTAAAATCGAATTTAGTCTTAACAGCTACTTGGAAATAATTAATTAATTTATTTTAAATTAATTAGTTCGCGAAATTCAAGTAAGAAGTCTTTTTGAAGTCATGCAAGAGTTATCCCTTAAATTAAGGAGATAAGATTGAGTTATATTTGAGTTGTAATTAGTTAACTCAGTTTATTGAGTTAAGTCTAGTTAAATTAGTTCCAAATTGTTCGAGGAACTAATAGTGAGTTAATAGTCAGTTGATGCATTAATGAACTCAAATAGTCTACTCCAGTTAATTGAAGATTCCCTTATCAGAAACTCATGCATGTCTATTATGAGAAAGACCAAGTTGAGATTAATGTTCAAGGACAATGAACTATCAATTGCATGTGTTTTCACCTAGAGAAAACTCATGCATGTAGTCAAGGATTCATCCTTGAGGATTGCACAATTTTGAAGGATTGGTTTTCCACTTGGTAATAGGAAAATCATCCATAAGAAACAACGCAATGAAATAAGAGATTGGAGGGCAAAGAGGAAGGCTAAAGAGAAGCCAAGATTTCCTGTGAGCATCTGTGAGGATTATACTAAGAGCTGGCTAGCTGTGAGAGCTAAGGCTTTATACAATTCCTATGTATTTCCACCATGTATGATAATACAATAGTTTGGGGTTTTTCGCTGAGGCTTTCCCCAAAGAATTTTCATGTGTATTATGCATTTGATTCTTCTCCTTCTAGTTATATTGTTTAGCTCGATCTTTAAACTTCTGCAGATTGGTAGTAGAAGTAGTTTAGAGTATTCTGTTTTGATTTATATTGCATCTTCATTTGCTTGCTATGAGATGTATGAGATTTATTTTCTGCATCTTGTATAGATATAGAGAATGCTCTCTTTGTATGATTCCATTTCTCCTTTGTAACATTACTGATGAATTGACTCTTCATTTAATCTTTTACATGTAGGAATTTGTTCTTCTTTAACTGAGATGTTGATTCTTTGTAGAATTCCCTTATAATTTCACTTTAACTCTTCTTGTACTTCGGTCATATAGCATTAATATTACTCAAATATTTATGGCCATAATAATGAATCTAAAGGATTTGGAGAAATCCTAGTGATGCAATTGAGTGCAACACAATGTTTCAATCGCATGATTACCTTCTCATTGTGGAAGTATTTTCATAATGTTCTTCAATAGTAATTCCTTTCAATCACATGGGGGTCTATGCATGAAATGATCCTTTGCAACAATTTGTTCTTGATCATCTGTTGAACTAGATTCCTTCATATGGAAGGTACAAATAAGGTGAATTAGATGTGAGCCTCATGATTCTTCATGATGGAGGCTTCTTGAAAACTCGTCATAAAGATTAATAACATATGCTCCTCTAGGATTTATGGTAGCTTACATATTTGAAGATATCTCAGTTCTCAATGTAGTATTGTAGCTTAAGTACTAGCTATCCTTTTTAGTTAAGAGCCAATTTCCATAGTACTCTCTTTGCTTGCATGAATATATTTGAATGAATCTTAGATCAAATGTCAGTTAATATTTGGATCATCGTATTGTACATTGATGTATTTCATATAAACAATTAGATTCAACAGAAGATCAAGGATTTTTGAGAAAATTCTAGTGATGTCAACATGCTTCATCTAGATACGTTAATGTTCATTTGAAAACATTTATTTACATGCTTATATATATGATATATACATGTGTACATTTTTCTATAAAATCATTGCATTAAATATTAAACTTTTTAATGATGCACCTAATTGATGTTGCTTTCTCATGAAGGAAATAATTTGATAACAATTGATATTAATTATTTGATGTCACAATTTGGTGATGCCTTTTTTGTGGCTACTTCTTAATGAATTCAAATTCTTGACAAAATCATGTGCTTCCTCTTCCCGTTCTTTACTTATTCCTGCTCCAGTAGTCTCCCCCTTAGATGGTGCATTTAATTTCAAGTTTTAGATTCTTCTTTTCAAGTTACATTAGTTTGAAGCAACTACAGGAACTATCCCTAGCTTATTTCTTAGATATTCAAATGGTTCTCTAGCAAGAGGCTTTGTAAATATGTCTCTTATATTTTCTTTTGTGGGTATGTACTACATCTTCACTGTTTTCTCAATCACTCATTCTATGAGAAAGTGGTACTTTATAGGGATATGTTTATTCTTTGAATGAAACACATGATTATTTGAAATAATTGTTGCACTTTTATTATCACATTTTATAGAGACAGGCTTATTGAAATTTACCTTTATAACTTGGAGTGTCTGCATCATCCACAACACTTGTGCGCAACAAGATACAACTACTATGTATTGAACTTCTACTTTAGATAGAGAAACTCATGTATGTTTCTTGCTTAACCATGCCACCAAATACTCTCCTAGGTAGAATTCAGCACCACTTGTACCTTTTTTGTCATCCACATAACTGGCCCAATCGCATCTGTGTATGTTGTCAATGTAAATTTCATCCCATTTGGATACCATAGACCATAGCCTGTAGTTCCTTTCAAGTATCCAAATATTCTCTTTGTTTTTAACAAATGACGTTTTTGGGTGTTGATTGATATCTTGCTACTAATCTGACTGCCAACATTATATTTGGTCTAGAAATTACACTACAAGGAAAAAGGTCATTGGTGAGGGGCGAAAAATGTTACCTTCAGCTCATTGGTGATGGTCAAAAGAGCCTTCATCACCAAAAATTGAAAATCACCAAAGGTGGCGTCACCAAAAGTATATGTGTTGTAGTGACACTCAAAGTTCATCCCCAATAATGATTTATAATGATGGATAGCAACCGTCACCATTTCATATGAGCAATGGTGATGAACCATTGCCTTCGTCACCAAAACTGAACGTCACCAAAGGTGACGTCACCAAAAGTATAGGTGTTGTAGTGACATTAAAATTCCGTCACCAATAATTATTTATAATAATGGATAGTGACCGTCACCATTTTATATGAGAAATGGTGACAAACCATAGTCTCTGTCACCAAAAACTAAATGTCACCAAAGGTGGCGTCGCCAAAAGTATAGGTGTTATGGTGACATTCAAGGTCTGTCACGAATATTGATTATAATGACGAATAGTGACCCTCACCATTTCATATGAACAACAATGATTTATTGTGATGGATCTTTCATGGTCATCACGATTGGTGCATACATATGGTGATGTTCGTTGACTGTCACCAAAAGTCACATTGTCAGAAGTATAAGTGTTGCGGTGACATTCAAGGACCGTCATGAATAATAACTATAATGATGGACAGCGACCGTCACCATTTCATATCAACAACAATGATTTATACTTATGGACCTTTGAGGGTCGTCACTATTGATGCGTATATATGGTGGTGCTTGTTTACCGTGACCATTTCATATTTTGGTGAGGGTCGAAAAATGTCACCAAAGCTCGTTGGTGATGGTCAAAAGAGCCCCTGTCACCAAAAATTGATTGTCACCATTCCATATGGATGTTAGGGCATGATGGAATCGAACCACCAACCTCCTGCTTGTAAAGAAGGTGTTCTTCCATTGAGCTAGCACCCTTTAAAGAATTAGACTTTTAAAAATTAAACCTTGAAACTTCATAAACTGTAAATTCTACAACTTTCAATAAATTAAAGTCTTGGCAATATTTTACTAAAAAAGAAAAGCAACATCGAAGTTGTAGGTCCCTACCTAATGGTTATGAAAGTTATGAAAAATGGGTGGAGGGAAAAATAATTATGTATAAGAGAATCATTATGTTCAGTTGAATACTAAATTAGAAGTGAAACTCTGAAGACATTTATAATCTATAGATGAGCTATAACTAGCAAATGCACCAAATATTGCAAAGGAAATGTCATAAGTGGATAGCATATGGAAGAATAACATTGATGAAGACAGATGCAATATGTTATAGGTTGAGTGGAAGAAAAATATCAATGTTGTTGTTGTTTGGTGTTTAGATATATGAATGATATCTAAACTTTTGTACAAATGTAACATGGATCTCTGGAAACCATGAACGACATATGATAAATATATATATATCCCCTTTATATAAACTAACATGCAATTTGGATTTTCACAATACTGCACTCAAAACATGACAGCAACCAACAAATAAAAGAAATTGACATAGACATAAAGCAATAGCTTCACCTTCATTCTTAAGTTTCTTCTGTTTATTTGAATTTGACTTGTGACATTCTTTATCTGACAAGGGATCAAAATCATCACTAGTATTAAATTCATCCAGCAGAGACTTTGGAGATCCCACTAACACCTATGTTTTTGTTGCCATGCGTGAAAACCATGGAGATACATGTCGATAGTAGAATAAGATGTGTGTTTGCAGCTCAAGAACACATTCCTTATTAACCATTGTTACCTAACAGAAACCAAAGAGACAACACAATATGAGTGTACATAAAATACCCTATCGAAATATAATCATAACTTGGATAAGAAGTCTAAAATATGTTCTTAATTAATAAACTTTGTATTTGGAAATTTTGTTTCTTTAGATTTAAAAAATACTATGTTGTACAATGCTTCTATTTATTTATCTAGGAAAATATATCATAGCATATGTCACACGACATTAATCTACAGTACCTAAAGTAAAAAAGACAAATTTGCTCAAGAAAATAGATTTAGAAAATAGCTTTAAAAACTATATGTTTGTCATCAAAGCTTTAATTAGTTTAACAACAAACTAGTTGGAGTTTGAAAATCAAAATCATTCATAGGAAACGAACAGGACAATGGCCAAAGTTGCTTTCATACAAATAAAGCTAGAGTCACTATTGTCATTGCACATAAATGAAATTTGGGCAACAGTCTAATATTCTGAGCTTATTTGCAGGGAAGACTCGTCAATACCATCAATTTTTTTTCCATGGTCTGTTATGTTGTGTCTCTAGATCCAAATAAGATAGATTGTTATTCTTAAGTTCTACCTTTCAGGTGTTGATTTCTGGCTCACCCTTTAAAACACAGTTCTACCACTCCATTATATTTTGTTTTGTCAAGAGAATTGGTAGGACCTTCCCATCCTCTGTTTTACATCAATCAATAACCATCCATCAATGATATAAATAATAACAAATACACAACAAAGGCCAACGATGCACTTGTTGTGTACCTATGTTCTAGGAATCATCTGAACTTACTGGTGCAAAGAGCTCACCCTGAAAAAATAACATCCACGTGGAATTGACAAAACTTTTTAAAATCAAGCTCCAAGTAAACCAATCAAAATATGAACATCCTTTTAATCAATAAAATCCCTGACTTAAAATAAAAGTGGCCTAGAATTGAATGTTATATCAACCATGTCAAGTAACTAACATCAAGTGAGAAATATAGGCCATGCATATTGGATTAGCAAAATAATTGATGGGATAAATCTCAAAATCAAATAGATGACTTACAACTAAGAAATGCAAATAAATGACTTACAACTAAGACATGAGGTTTCCATTTCAACCCTGTAGTTAAATAACTCTTCTTCATGTCATAGACCATTAAATTTTTTCTAATACCAGGTGGAAGTGGTATTCTAACATTAACCTCTGATAGAGTCTGTGTCCACGACTACTTCTCAAGATCCACTCCATTTCTAGAAGTTGGGGCTAGATAAGATACATGCAAAAAACATCAACATGAAAATGAAATATACATCCTTAAAAAATGGGAGGAAAAAAAATCCACAAATTGAAACAGACTGTAGGATAACTCAATCCTACAACATGATTCTCCTATCATGAACAATAAAAAAAGAAATTAGGAGAAATGTAATTTTTTCTGCCTTTTTACAATCATTTCCTTTTTCATATTCTATGAGAAATTGATGAAAAAGGTCATCTAAGGCTTGTCAACATTAAGATTATAGTAAAACATAAAGGAACTACTCCAACACATATAATCCTAAACATAAGTATCTATACATATAAGTATTTATTGAGGACATTTTATTTTGTGAAAATATGGAAGACAAATCTTTGAAATAACACAATTTATGGTACCGCCACCTTACGAAGTCCATTCATTCGAGTATTTACGAAGTCCATTCAAGAATTTCTTCAAAGTTCAAAGTTCAAACAATTAACACGTATCATAAAAAAGCTCAGTTTTGAAAAGGAGATAACCCAAAGATGTAGAGTATATATCTCACATTTATATATCCTAATTTCTAGACATTCAAATGACACCTTTTAGCATACTATTTTGAATTCAGCCCAAAATGCTAGAAAAAATATTAATGGTTATTTTTGTTAAAAATGGAAATTATGGCCAAATTCCACTATGAATAGTGTTTTCCTTTGAGATAACCTAAGGTCAATTGGTTATGCCGAAGCATTTATAATGTTTTGTTGATTTTAATGATTGGATGACCATTGAACTGTTTATAAACAGGCTTTAAACTTAGATTGATTCTTAATAAAATAGAAGGCCGACCTTTACATGCACATGGTTATTTTGATTTTAGAGGGATGGATAAGTAGAATATGGAGAATTATAACTGATTTAATATTCAAACTAAGTATTTAACCATTTATAAGGAGAAATTAAGAAAACAGTGTTCTCTTAATCAACAAAATATAAACAGACTATCACAATGATATAGTGCAATTTATTCTCAAAGAGAAATTTACAATAACATATAGTTCTGTAAATTTATCTCTTATTTAAATTACAACTGCACAGAGCATCCAAAATCAAACTGAAATTCAATTAAATTTTAAATGGATAACTGCAAAAGACATGATTTATATTTAGAATACATAATGAATAAACAAAATGAAATACAACTCACTGAGAGATAGACCATATGAGTAAAATCCAAAATATTTTATAATATCAAAATGCTCCAGCTTAGTACAAATATGATTGATAATTTGTTCAAGGGTTCAACCTTGAATACTTTGACAAAATGAAGTATTTAAGAAAAATTACAAAAATATTACAATTAATGCCTGAGTGACACGACATTCTATTATTAACTTAGAGCTAACAGAAAAAGAAGTAATTCAATCAAATGGAATGAATTTGAACATCTGGCCCTGCTTTGAAGGAGAAGAGTTGCTGAGTGGCCACCATTCGGGTGCTGCGCTGGTGATGTTGACCTCTCCTTTAGTCCTGAAATTCACACAACTTATCCCACCATTCTTCATCTGGAATAACAATCTTTGTTACCTTGCGGTAGATCTCATCTACCTCAGTATACCGATAAAAAGTGGGGTTTCCTATAAAAATGTGTTTTATCTCATGTTAGATAAAACTTATGTTGCTGATAGCTTTGTAAAAATATCTGCCTATCATAGAACCTTTGATGTTGGAAGACTTAGTTGTATCCTTGGCAATATCCTGAAGCTTCTTCATGTAGTCATGTAGTCTTCTCTAGTCACTAATTTGTCATTGATTACAAATAAGGAAGGTAGACCTTTCTTGTTCAATGTATCAATTCTAGTGAAAAAACTATTAACTTATACCTCTAGAGTGTGACACTTCTCTGTCAGCTGTACAACTAAGTTCTTCTTTGTTAGAACTTTCTTTACCTCCAGAATAGTTTTGGTTTTGTCATCCACACCTAGATCATCTAGCTCATATATGTTCTTGGAATTGAGGAACTTTATGATGTTGGTGGCTGTAGCAGGCATTTCTCCCGATTGAGCATTGATAGTAGAAATAGTTTGCTTAGCTTTCTCCATCAATTCCTTCTGCTAGAAAATAATTTGGATACATGACTAGATTTCATCCATTTCTTCAATGATATTATTCCATATGATTTCTTTAACATCAACTAGTGTATGGCCAATAGAAGACTCATCTTCTGACTTCTTCCATGCCTCTATATTATTTTGAGCTCTCTGTAGCTTAGTTGCATGAAAAGTAACAGTCTTCTTTTGATGATCCTATAGAAGTTTCACTTGATCCCGCAACTTTTTGATCTCTTCAGTATGGAGAGACATGTTTTGTACTGCGTTTGCCAACTGATCTGCAACATCCCTTGTACTTGTTGTAGAAGATATGGCTGTAGGAATGGCTGTAATAGGGAGTGCTTGAAAAGGGACAACAACCATTTTGGGAGTTTTCTCTTTCTCTTTAATCAATTTTTCCATCTCTATCTTCATTTTCTTCAACTGTGCACTCTTCTCCATGATGAGATTCATCATATCTACCTTCCATGTCTCTGTCTCTTCAATATCCTTGGCTAGAGGATCTTTTGTAGATGGTAATTTTAACTGTTTCCTTAATGTTGCTATGTCTAAATTCTTTTTCTTTATAAGCTCTTCTGCAACATTGATGTTTGAAGTGTCATAATCCACTTTGATGACCAAGTCCTCCAGAGTTTTAATCCTGGTGTCTTTGGAAAGTATAAAGACCTTCTCCATCTTCAACTGTGATTAGACATTTGCTAATGTAACCTGTAGTTTAGAAAAGCTCACAGCAGTGTTAGTGACAATTGAAAATATCATTTCCCCAGTCTTCTTATGCATATCCATTTGGTCAATGGGATGTATATCTTTTACATCGAAATCAAAAGCTGTCTTCTTGTATACTGATGTTGCCTTTGGCTAGGGAACATGTGCCTAGAGGAATGCCATTTTCATTTTCCCTTTCTCTAAATCAAAGGTTTACAGCAACCTGCTTTGAGCACTAGAAGTCTGCTACCAAAGCTAGTTGTAAGTGTTAATCTTCCAGGCCTCATTCCTGACTCTTATCTCTTTAAAAATGTTCATTATAATTTTCTCTGTCTCCCCTGAAGTAGATGTGCTGGTATGCATAATTTGATGTTGCTCTTGTGAAGTCATGGAGGTAGTGGGAGACTGTGTGGTTTGATCACCCACTAATGAGGAAACAAGTGGTTCATTAGTGGTGATAATGGTCTCTTGCTTTGAGTCCTTGCTGAGGCTTAGTTTGGAACTAATCTTAGCCTTCTTCCTAAACATAATTTTGAATCCCTCACTGAAAATTTCTGTCCCTGAAGGGGAATATTCTTCTCTACTTCTCTTAGCTATTTTCTCCTGCATGGTAGGATTATGTACTATAGAGGATGAAACCAGCTGCTCTTCTGCCTCTTGTAGGGTATTCTCAACCCATTCTAGTTTATTTTTGTACTTCTCTATCTCTGGTCTAGATGTGTGTAAATAAGGAGTAGACCTGGTTTCTACTCTTAATTTAGAAATGATCCCTAATGGATCATATGACTAGGTAAAGCTTAGGCTAAACTACATTTCCTTTAGAAAATTGTCTGCTTCTTCCCCTACTTCTCTTATGTTGCAAACGAAAGGCCCAATCTGTGTTTTGATTTGGAACTAGGAGTTCTTCTTGGAAACAACAAAGTGGATATCATCCTTATTTAGCATCTGTCCTATGTGCTCTAGAGAAAAAATCACCACTGGGGGGAATTTAGGTAGCTTGTCAAGTGCAAGCTTACACCCATATATTCTCAATTTTGTATAGTTTTGGTAGTGGTACTAATCCCCATTCTGAATTTGGTTTGATAGATGCAACACCTTTCTAATATCCTCATTGATCCTTGGTTTTATCTTGCTGCCTAAAAGACCAATTGTTGTATGCACAAACATATCTATGAATTGTTTATATGTGTATTTCTTATGTTCCTTCATCACCAGAGTAGTCCAAAAGATGATTGACTGCTGGTTTCCTTTTTCATCCAGCTTTGCAATGTAAGGTTGATGTTGTCTCCCTGAAAGTATAAGAACATATAAACTAATATAGAATAATACTTGAATACCTCTTCAATTCAGAATTTGATAAGCTACTAATGAATTGAATCTATAAGAATTTGGATAAAGTTAAATATGATGGAGGTCTTATAATCAACAAAGAAAATGGATAGAAATCCTATGATGGCCTCATCTACCCACTGATTAGAGTAGTAGCGAAGGACGTAGGAGACATCTGTGATGATTTGTTTGGCTCTCTTAGGGAAAATAAAGGAGGGATAGGGAGGATTTTTCCTTAGCAATGGGGCATCTTGTGTCAAGAGTTTTGGCCCTCTTTGCAAAGTCTAATTTCTGGTATAACTCAACAAGTGCTTCATAGGAAAAGGGGGTGGCATTCTCTACTGTGGGGGTTTGCATCATCTGGTTTATGGATTGAGGAGTCATAGCAACAAGAATTTCTCTAGTGGGGGTAATGATGGCCCTTTGGCTTGGCAAATAAGATGCATGGAACTTCCTAACAAACTCTGGGGTGTTGTGGGTATGAGGAAAAATATAGTGGGGTAAATTGGACTCCCACAGCTGAATGTCATCGGATTTGTCAATGTATTTGTCATCAAGATAGAAATACATCTCAAAGAGGTCCAATTCAAAGAGAGTTTCATGGATTTTGAGGTCTCTATTAGCCAAAGGGATGGGGTGAAAATCAATGGGAGGATAAATTAACGGATTGATAGGTTCTTCTGGTCCTTTGTCCTTTGGAGGCATCTTTGGATAAGGCTAAGGACAATAGTGAAAATCGGTTTGGAGGTTTCAATAGATAGAGAAGATTAAGTTTTTGGGGGCAAAAACAAAGATGTAGGCTGAAAATAGGTTAGGAGATAGTGTTGCTGACGGGTGAAAATATTGAAGTTTAGCCCAACGAACCTTTAACAAAGCAATACAGTGACAGTGAATGATTTTAGTAACATGTTAACAAGTGAAAGGGAAGTTTATATAACATTGTGTTTTTTCCATTGAAGATGTCATGGGCTCATTGGATTAATGGATAAAGCATTAATGCTTAATGACTTAATTGTGGAGGGAGTGGATGCAATTGGTGGAGCTAACAGATAAATGTCGTGGCAGAAGGTGAATGGCAGGAGTCCAATGGGTAGGAGAACAATATCAGAAGTGAGGGAAACATATTTTTGGATGGGTGGGGGGAAGTGGTTAGTATTCACTCGGGGGGGTCCGAAAAACATAGTGCCTAACATGTAAGGCGGGTGCGTTTGAAATACAGCATCAAAAACTCCCCCCCCCAACACCCCCCACCCCCTGAGGTAACTCACGATGTGAGGGGTGTCAAAATTCACATGGCTATTTAGATCTTGGGAGATGGGTAGAGATGGAGTGAGAGGTGGCAGAGAATTAATATGACATGACGGGAGACACAATGGGGCCAACGAGAATTAATGTATCACCTGAGGGGAATATTTGCAATGTATGAGGGGGTAATAAACTTAGGAATAACGGGGTGGAAGGTAATATGAGCGGAGGGGGAACTTTGGGGTTTTGAAAACTTAGGGATAAGGAATTAATACCAAAATTACTTGATATAGAAAACCTTAGAGCAAAACCTTTACTCCTTTTTCTTTTCTTCTGCACATGAAAATAACATTTGATATTTGACTTGTGGCACATTTTGACTAGCAGCTTGTCCACTTATAGAAATATAAAATGAAACCACTCTTTTATTTTTGGTTCCCAAACATTTTATTTTCCTTTTTCCTTATTTGTTTAGGGCAGCTAACACCTCACATTTTATTGAAATGGATGCCTATAAAAAATTAAATTGGCCTAACATTTTAATTTTTCTATCTTTTTCATCCATATCCTAACTTAACATTTTAAAATTATTTTTGACTAATATACTAACTTATCAGAACCAAATAATGTTACAAAATCATCTGCAGTTGGGTACTGCTTCCCCCTATGGGATACAGAGAACAAGCAGATCCAAGTGCCTTCTCCATGGGCTATGGAGTATTTGCTGAAATATATACTCACTTGAATTTTTTTCAAGAATTAAATAAACTCTCTGGATATTTATAGATGATGAATGAATTGAAGAAAAATTAAAACTGAATGTAATGTTTCAAGTATTTCCCATTGACTGGTAATGAGGAATACTCTCCTTCCAGATTCTGTAGGATGAATGTATTGTTCCCTTTAACTTCTGCAATCCTAAATGGACCAAACCAAAGGCTGTCAATTTTGCATGCTTGCCTTTATCTTCTCTCCTTGTATCCCACCTAAGAACCAGGTCACCTTTCTTGAAATTTCTTTCTCTAGCCTTTTTGTCAAACAATTCTTTCATCTGGTTTTGGTATTTCCTTAGCTTGTACTGAATTTCATCCATGTCTTCATTCAACTCAATTATTTGATTAATCCTTCTTGAGAAATAATATTTTTCTTCATAGTATTCCTAAAGGAATCTCGTAATAAGTAAAGCTAAATGGGTAGGAAAAACTACTTCCTTGTCATAAGCTAACTGGAAAGGAGACTTGTCTGTTGATCTCTTAGGAGAAACTCTATTTGCCCAAATTGCATGGATTAGATGGTTGTCCCAACTCTTTTTATGGTATTCAAGAGTCTTCTTAATGACCTTAACTAAGCTCTTGTTGGAAGACTCTGCTAGGCCATTACCCTATGGATAGTATGGTGTAGAATGGTGTAATAGGATTGAATATTTTTGACAAAACTCAATCATTTTAACATTGCTGAAAGCTACTACATTATCTGTAACAATCAATTGAGGACAATCAAATCTTGATAGCACGTTTTCTTCACGAAATTTAATCACAAAAACATCAATTGCATTTTTAATATGTATGGCTTCTACCCACTTGGTAAAATAGTCTATAACAGTTAAAATCCATCTGTGTTGATTACTTGATTTGTGGATGAATTTCCCCTATAAAGTCCAATTTCCATTGTAGAAAAGGAGCATGAACCAATACTGGAACCAATGGAAGTGCTGACAGTTTCTATTTTCATGCAAATAATTGGCATGGTATGCAACTCCTTACTCTTGCTCCAACTTCTTTAAAAAGTGTGGGCCAATAGAAGCCCACTTTTAAAACTTTGTAGGTTGTTTCTCTCTAGGCATAGTCTCCACCATAAAACCCAGCATGAAACTGATCTATAATTCCCTTTGTTTCATTTCTAGTTAAACAAAGAAGAAGGATATTAAGAGGGTATTTCTGATATATATTAGCATTGATAATGCATTATCTTACTACTTTAAGCTTTAGAGCTTTGCATTTCTTCAAGTTAAGATCAACTGGACATTGAAAATCCCTAAGAAACTGCACAATATCAGAGTACCAATCAAAGAGTAGATATCCCTGATCTATGTGAACAAGAATGGCTTGATTTGAACAAGGAAGTTCTTGTGGGTTCTCCCCTTCTATGAGAGGAGGAGGTTCTTGTGGATTCTCCTCAGATATTAAGGAAGGTTCTTGTGGATTCTCCCTTGATATTAAGGAAGGTTCTTGTGGGTTCTCCCCTGATGAAATTTCAGAAACCAAATTTATCCCCAATACTTTGTAGTTGGAATTAGCTAGAAATTTGGCCATGCCTTGGCCTTTTATGAGCTTTGCGGTCTTAATTTCAAGGTCAAATTCAAGGATTTTTCTAATACATCTTCCTATTCTTCCATCATTATCAGGATGGGTCTTGAAACAATTTTAACAACATGATTAGGGATATAAGCTGTAATGTGTGAATGCAAGATATAGGTTCTAAAGTTTTTGAGGGCTTGAATTACGGCATAATATTGTTTTTCAATAATATCATACCTAAGTTTAGCATCCCTCATAACTTTAGAAACGAAGGCCATAGGCTGGTCATTACCATTTGGGTTCTTCTCTAGAAGTACAACAACTAAGGTTGTCTCAGATGCAAAAGAAAATATGATAAAAGGTGAAGCGTAATCAGGGCTAGCTAATTTAGCAGCTTTAGATATAGCCTTTTTGATCTAATCAAAATCATATCTAATAGAAATTGTCCATTTCACTTCATTGTTTTTTCTTTAGCATATCACTTATATCCTTAACTATCTCTACATAATTAGGAATGAACCTTTTGATAAAATTAATCTTTCTAAGGAAGGTTTGTATCTCTTTGTTATTCATTGGTAGAGATAGGGTATGAATAGCTGAAACTCTCTTTGGGTCAATTAAAACTCCCTCCGTGGAGATTATATGCCCTAGTAATTTCCCTTCCTTTATAGAAAATAAATATTTCTTTGGATTGATGCATATGCCAAATTTGCTGCACCTGTAAAAAACCTTGCTCAAGTGTTTTAAATGATTTTCATCAGAATTAGAGAAAACAATTAAATCATATAAATAAATGATAGTAAATTCAAATGTTTTACCTACAAATTCTATATCCATGGCTCTCTGGAAAGTGGCTCCAGAATTGGTTAACCCAAATGGAATTTTAACATACATAAATCTACCCCAAGGTGTGGTGAAAGCAGTTTCGTCTTGGTTAGCTTGACATACCATGATTTGGTTGTAACTAGAAAATCCATCTAGCATAGAAATCCTATTTACACCTAAAACTTTCTAAAGTAGATGATCCATTTTGGGAAATGGATAATTATCCTTTAAAGATGATTTGTTCATATTTCAGAATTCTACACATAGTCTATTCTCACCATTTTTCTTTCTAATAGGAACTAGGTTGGCTACCCAATGGGAATACCTTAAAGGTACTATGATATGAGCATCAAGCAACTTTTTAAGTTCATTCTCAATGGTTGGAAGTAGTATGGGATTGATTCTTCTTAGTTTTTGCTGAAAGGGTTTTACTTCTGGTTTCAAAGGAATCTTATGCTCAATCAAAGATGTATCATAAGTTTTTAACTCATTATAAGACCAAGAAAAAACATATTTGTAATTTTAAAGAAGATTCAAGTATTTTATTTTTATATCCGAAGGTAAGGTTGATGACAATTTAGTATTTCTCACATCATGCAAAGTCCCAATATTGCATTCTTCGATTTCTTCTTCAAGTGAGTTAAATAATGTATTTTTAGAGACATCATTATTGTCAAATAGCTTTTCCAACAGAAACAATCCTTTAGGAATAAAATTATTAGATAATTGGATGATATCATGATCAAGAATTTTAGGATTGAATGAAGTTTCTAGATTTAGGTGATTTGATTCTTGAACATCATTTTAATCTTCTTCAATTTTCATATGTGAGAATTAATGAATGACTTGAAGAAAATATTTTAATTGTTTATCATCTTCAGAAATCCGCTAATGTTTAAGGTTATCAAGAATTGATGGTCTATACAAAGAGCTTGACTTGAAAGAGCTTGTTGATACAACTAGTGAGTCACCATGCTTATTTTCATCTCTGGGAATAACAATTATGTTAAATCCTTGAAATAAATTTTCTATTATGTACCAAGCTTCATTTCTATAGGACCTAAGCCTTGGGTATTTCATTTGACACATATTTCGAACCTGGTTCACTATAGAAGAAAATCCTCATACTCAGCCACATTATTGGTGACATCAAATTCAAGTTTACATGGATGAGTTATGTTCTCTTTATTTGGTGAAATTAAAACAATTCCTGCTTCTGCTCCTTCTTTTGAGCAAGAGCCATCAAAATAAAGTTTCCAGATATCTGATTCTACAACTTTAGGTTTGGAAACTATATTTTCAATGGAAATTTGAGTGTTTGATGCATTTTGTGAAGATATCTGAAAGAAATAAAAATCTTGATCTACTGCATAGATAGGGTGGTTTTTTTCTTGATCAGACCTACAAATAGTATGAAGGAATCTGAATTCCCTATATAGCCTTAAATGTTCACCTCCATAGACTGGAATAGTAGCAAAAGACATGTCGATCTGAAGTGATCCTCCAACTTTGGCACATCATGATCTAGATAGAATCATGCCAAACCTGGCACGAATATCAATGACAACTATGTCTAAAACTATACTCTTGACAGGTATTTGAGCTAAGGTCACAACTAGGTCTTTGATCAATCCTAGGCATGGTAATTTATTTGAATCAAAGGTGTAAAGATCATGATAAGAATGGGTAACTTGTAGCTGAAGCTGGTCCAAAATTACTTTTGGCATAAGGTTATGAGAAGCTCCAGAATCCATCATGTAGTTATACAAAAGAAAGTCATGAGATTTTAAAGTTACATAAAATGGGGAACAATTTCATCAATCATATCATAACTAGGGCCAAACACCACCGAGAGCTTTTCATATTGCAAACTAATAACATCTCCCATAGCATCTACACTAGAGGACTATATCCATTTAGACACTTGATTTTTATAACCAGGGTTTTTGGAAATTTTAGCTAAAGGTATATGAATCTTGACCCTTTCTAATTCCTTTTCAATATTACAATTTGTCAAAATGGTCTTGTCAGATGAAAAGGTTTCAGTGGATGACTCTGTAGTCTGAGGTTTTGGAGTTTGTGGTTGAATGGATTTTATTGTAGGTTCAATTATAGTGTTAGATTTTGAAGGTCTACCAGGACCTAATCTTTGTCTTAGATCATCTATCTTATTTAATTTTGCAATCAAAAATTGAGAGAATGCTAGGTATTTTGAAAGTTTAGCATCTCAGTGTTCTTGTTCAAAAGACTGAGGTGAAGATGAAGGAAGTATTGCCATTTTTATTGTTGAAGAATCAATATTATTGATATCTTTAGTGATTAAAGGGCCTGTATCCTATGGTTGTTGATCATCAACCAACAGGGGTGGTTGAATGTTTTGATCAGAACCTGATCTCTGAAGAATCTACATTTGAGGAGTTCTTCGAAATTGAGTTTGAGCTTGAGGTCTGACAATAGTTTGCTGATCAGTTCTAGGCTTTGTTTCAATTTTAGAAATCCTATTAGGAAGGTTTCTAAGTAAAGATGTAATTTCATCAATTTTCTGATCTTCAAGTTTAGATTTGGAAGAAGATGAGTCATCAACCCTAGTTTTTAGTTTTCTTTCTTCTTTCTCCGCTTTAGCTTTAAGTTTGTTAGAAGTTGACCTATTGGCTTCTACCTCTATATTATTTGACTTCATGTATGCTAATGTATTAGAAACCATTTCTCTTAGAATCACTAAAAAGTCATCTTCAAATGGTTTGGAAAATTTGACCTTTACTACTGCTACTGGTGGTTTACAATCATTAGGCATTTTATGATAGAGTTGTTAAACCTTTTGATGAATTCAACAACTGGTTCACCAAGGTTTCTCTTTAGTTCTTCAAATTATATGAGAAAGTAAACATGATCTTTCTTTACCCCCAATTGGTTTTTAAAGATAATTATGAGCTCATTCCATGTTCTAATAGAGTCAACTCTAAGTTTCCTAAACTAGATCCTAACATTTCCTTCTAAATATTGTAGAAATAATCTCATAAAAACATCTTCCTATTCTATGTTCATATTGACAACAAAATCAAGTATAGATGATAGATGATCCTCTGCTGAGGGACCTGTTTCTCCATTAAATCTTGGTAGATGTTTTAGATATCCATAAGGAAAATTTCCCAAGTTTGCAGGGAGAACTAGAACAACATACCTTGCTTACAAAATTGTTTGAAAATCCATAACAGCAAGAGGAGTATGGGGTGACTGAGTGGATGATGATGAGGAAGAGGAGGATGATGAAGATGAAGATGTAGGAGATGAATATGAATCCGTAGGGGTATTAGTATGTGGAGGAGAGAAAGAGGGAAGATACCCTTTTGAGGATTTCAAAGGGGTTTTAATAACCAACTTCTGAAATCCTTGTGGAAAGTCTTCCTTATTATCAAACAAAGGATTTGAATAGACAAAAAATGTCTCTTCAAGATTAGTAGAGGCTAATTGAATAGAATAAGGAGTTGGAGTAATGAAATCTTGAGGTTTGAATTTAGGTAAATGTAAACTCAATTCTTCCTCAGATAAAGGTTATTTGATAGGAATAGATGGGACTTGATATGGCTCAAGTGACTGCATTAAAAAGGTTGATGGAAGATCTACTCCTCTAGAATGGAGTTCAGAAACCCTAGGAGTTATTTTAGTCCAATCAGGATAGGATGGTATATATGAATTGCAAAATTTGTTTGATGCATGGTTCATATACCCCATCTCAGATAGTGAGTGGGTGTCCCCTTTAGTTTTATTCCCAAAGAAGAACAAGAAGTGATGGTTCTGTGTGGATTGTGTTGGATACCTATACCAATAGGTTTCATATTTTATGATTGGCAAATTCAAATGCCAAATATGCTCTGCTTTGCTGATACAAAGATCCCATATTTCCAAGACAAAGCAAGGTGTGTACATGCCTTCATGTTTACTAAATTTTGACGGATGGTCCAACAGTCTAATCTGGATCATGCCATGTTTCAATTTTCTGTTGTAGAATAGAGGAATAAGTCTGTCCAAACTGTTTAATCTTGGCAGACCAATAGTTAGGCAGAGAAACTAAGGTTCCCAACTGCTTAATCTGGGGCCTTGGAAGCAATAAGGGTAGTGCTAGATAGGCAATAAAAAGAAAAATCCAATGGAAAAGAAAAGGCACATAAGGGTCTGCAAGTCCAAGTGCACCCTCCAAGAAGAAACAAAAATGCTAGGCAAGTAGATGGGTAGGTAGATGGGGTTGCAGAAGTGATATTCCTTTCAAACTAAATCTTGCTGGTAAATATAAGGAAATCAACACAATGGAGCATGTCTAACTTCCCTTTTTCCTTGTTTTGCACTCATTACTAACATCCCTAAACAAGTTGTGTTTGTGAAAGAATTCAAGGTTTAAGTTGGTTCTGCTTTCCTTTAAGAGCCACATTTCTTGTGCAAAATTCTTTTCATTTTGATCTACTCCCTGAGCTAAGTTGTTTTCAAATAAACTTAGTGATATCACTCCTCATTCACCCTCTTCCTCCATATTGACCCCTAACTTCTATTATCTAATTCCCTATGTCACCCTTCCCCTACTCTTATAACACCATGGTGTATAAACCCCAAGCATTCTATAAATATTCCCCCCCTGGCATTATAGCCATATGTTCACCACTAGGGAATCAAATTGACATCTGGTCAGTTTGAGAACCCAAGCCTTACCTCCTTTTCTCCTTCAGAACTCATTCACCTATTCAACCCTTCATTTTGCACAAGAAACCTTGGAAAAAACCCATTTGCACCCTTAAACCCGCTCAAAAAGCAAAAATACGTTGAAAACCTTCTTTTCCACCTTATCCTAAGTTTGGGAGCTATTTGCGATCTTATACAAAATTATACGAAAAACCCACTTACCCTAAGTTTTGAGCCATGCCTAATTTTGCAAATAAATATGTTGGAAAAACCTAATATCCCGACTTATCCAAAGTTTGGTGCTTTGCGCGACGTTACATAGAAATACACTGAAAAAAACCATACAAATGCAAATATTTCAAAGCGTCCTTTCGAGCACGAATCCCATGGAAAATAAATTGTTTATTGCCCGCCCGACGCCGTATTGTCCGAACTGTTCATCAACCCATCGACCGTCCGATCGGGCGCTTTTCATCCAACGACTCACTTGGATATCGGACCGGCCCTGACGTTCGATAGATAGCGTCCGATATTTGTCAGAGGGTGACGTCAGGCCTCGGCCACGCGTCGCCCCCACAGCGTATCGGAGCCCCCTTTGACAACTCCACTTCCGTATCATAAGCGGTGCGATATCATACCGCCTGTGGTTTCCGGTTTCCGCTAATCTGCCTGCTAGCGACACCGCTACGTCACTGCCAGCATCATCTCCGCGTCCGCGCCCCCGTCTGCCATTGCTCCACCTGTCTGCCACCTCACCATCCCCGTGGACCACTCATAAGCTGCCACGTCACCTGATGACGTCATGCTGATGTCATTCGACCCTGACCCACCCGATGACGTCATGCTGACGTCATCCGAAAAAGGCGCCAATATCCCAAAAATCCATATTTTGGCCAATTTTTCGCGTTTTTTGCACTTTTTGCAAAAACTTCTGCATTGTTTCCTACATGCATTTTACGCCCAAATTTGCACCAACCTGCTGAATTTGACCCGGAGACCTTCGGCGTGCCTACCCACCTGCATTTGTGGCCCGGACTGACAAAATACCAGGTATTTATCGCTGTTAATCCTCTCTGCGCCTGGTTTTATCTGCAATAACTGAAATTCACTTAAAACACTGAAAAAACGCATAATTCACCAGCAAATCCCTTCCGCCCAGTTCCCATTTGAAGTTGGAAGCTCGAAATTCACTGGCTAAGAATTGTTACCAAAGCTTTCTCATAACCTGCATTTTGTTCGCGCAGTCGTGAACAGGGAAACCGAACCTACACCTAACTACTAAGAAAGAACCTATTAGAGACAAGTATTTGCCTTCTCAAGTGCTGTGTGCAGTATTTCAATTGCTGCCTTTGACCCTTCTGTCCTCTGTTTCTCAATTCACCTCTTTTTCCAAGCAGTACTCTTTTCTGTTACTCAGCATAAGTAACATCAATTCACATACAAAACAGAGTTCCTAAGTAATCATGGATTCACCAGTAGCACCTGTGGCCCTCAATATTGCCACTTTGAATGCCCCTCAGAGAGAATTGGAATGGCAGGCTTTAGCAGATTTGGATTACCAAATCTCTGAGGAATTCCTATCACAAAGCAAATTCCACCTCCACCTGCTAAATGAATTAAAGGCCAAACATGTGACTGGGACAGATATATTGGGCATTTGGGATTCATTCCTCCCAATATTCAAGCTTCCTCAGGTCAACCAGTTCCCCGACCTAATTCACCTATGTGTTGAATGCTATGATCCCACTCAGAGAGTTGTGCTTAACCCTTCAAGCTCAGTTGTGTTCTACATTACCCCTGAGGCCATGAGAGAGATGTTGCAATTCAAGACTGAGAAGAAATTGGTTCCCCTATCGTTGTTTGATCTGATAAATCAAGGAGCTAAGATGTTGACAGATGCTCAGATCACAAAGCTGAACCAATTATTTATTAACTCTGATACTGTGCAGTACCCTCCCATTTTTCATGGTTACCTCAACCCATTGGGCAGGGACCTTGCAGATATGATCAGTCCCATTCTGGGTTATAACTCAACTGAGTACATTGATGAAACTGTACTGGTAATGATGCTCATGTTTTCCCCTGGCAAAGCTCCAATCTGCTATGACTATGCCACCTACATATCAGAAAAAATGCATGAGCAATTTATGAACCTATCAAGGGAAAAGGTGTTCAGATACACCTCTTACATCTACCACCTAATTTTATACTATCAACATGAGAAATTTTGCTTTATTGTGAGAAGAGTGGATGCATAAGGTAATCCAAGGTCGGTAGTGTACTTGAGCTCAGTTTTTCACTGCAGAGCCTATTCTCCATACACTTACTGTGAGTTTATAGACCTCTTCATCCACCCAGCCATGTCTCTGTTCCTGAGCTCGCCTCCTCCAAGACTAACAGATGAGATGCAGAGAATCCTTCAGTTGTCCAAAGTGTACAGCATTGGGGATTGGTATCTTTTACCAAAACTACACCGTTATCAGAATATATGGTTGTGAGTTACCCCCATACAGATTGCCCAAGTATGTGCCCATGAGATTATTTTCCCTTGAATACTTCAGGCAATTTGGGAATGCTGATGTGAAGAACTTCTCAGGCAAAGGCAAGAAAGCACAGCTAAAGGTGAAAAACCAACTGGGCCACTTTGTTTTAAACAAGAGGGAGGAAGGCTGGCAAGAAGCAGACAGAATGCTAGAAAGCCTGGGCCTAAAGACTAGTTTCCTCTGGAAACCTTATGACCCCAGTCACTCCGTAACCTTAAGAAGGGTCAAATATAGGCTGTCTAGTTATGACCATGTAAGGTTGCCTCACATAGAACAATATGCAAATCAATCAAAATGGAAGAGAGGCACACTAGAGGAACCTATTACACAAGAAGAATTAAATGAAATTTCGAGAAGAAATCTCCTTAAGATGGCTGACTTGGAACTTCCTGCATAGGTATTCTCTCTTCCAAGCCCTCAAGTAGGAGCAGCTGCCTCATCCTCCACAGCACATCACGAGGCAGTCAAAACTACAAATCAAGCCTCCAGCAAAGGCAAGGAAACAGAAATGCAGCAAGAGCAGCCCCTACAACAAGAACAGGTACAACAGCAAGTACAACAGCCAATGCAAAAAGAGCAAACCACAGATGCCCCAATGGTCACTGAGCAGCAGCCAACACAAATGGTGCCTCCTAGGCAAGAATCAAGAATTGATGCTTCAGTCCTGCAAACCCCACAAAGAGAGGACATAAGCAGGAAAAGGGATAGAGAGACTCCCCTCACTACATCAACAACTCAAGGGGAGAAGAGGCAAAGGTTAAATCCATTTTCAGAGGAAGAAATGCCAATAGGGCAATCTTCAGGTGTGGGCCTGCCTAGCATGGAGGCCTCAGCAAGTTCCTTCCAGTAGGAAGAAGAGAGGGCAGCAGGAGGAGAAGTTAGCTCCTCAAGCCAACAGAGAGGAGGTGAAAAGAGCATCAAGCAGCAATTCAAGGATATTAAGAAGAGAAATGAGCCCACAAGGCTACAATTATATAATCATTTGTTGAAAATGGCTCCCACTAACCAGCAGAGACTCATGTCTGCTTATGATGTCCATGAGGGAAAAATGATCATGAGCCATTTCATGCCAGCTGTGCAGCAGCCACAGTCAGCTGCTGATTACATCAGGACCAACCTTGAGGTCCTTGCCAAGGACATCCACCCGATGGATCAAATTGAATTACACAAGCAAACGGGTGAGATGGTGTATGCCTCCTTGGCAAACAAAACATTAGTAAACTACAGGCTAGAAAATAGCTTAAATAATACAACTGCACAACTTGAGTTGGAAAGGGCATCCTCTCAAGCAAAGGACAACAGGATCAAAGCGTTGGAGGACATCATAATAGAGCTTGGGCATGATCCTAAGGATGTCAAAGCAGTGCAAGAGATATTGAAACTAAGGGATGCTAATATGGCAGCATTAAAGAAAATGATCAAAATCCCAGCAACTCTTCATCCCCAAATTGAAGAAGTTGCCCAGCTGAGACAAGACAAGGATGCAGCAGCTATGCTGGTAACGCTATACAAAAAGCTCATCCAAACACAGGGAAAATTGGAAGAATCAGAGCTGCACTTCAGGCAGCATTGCAACAAAAAGAGGCAGGCCAAACTTCACAGCCTCCTCCAGAAACAATCAATCTGGAGGAAGCTCCTCAAACCACTGCCCCTCCTAGTCAGCAGACAGAGCAAGCAGCACCCTCCACCTCAGCACCAACAACAGAGCAAGCTGAAAGTCTTGATATGCAGAAGCTGAGAAATGAAATTCAAGTCTTGGATGCCCAAATGTCAGAGCTGAATCAAGCTAAAGAAACTCTGGCTAAGATCAATGAAAAATATGACAAATCCAAGCAAAATGTAGCTGAGAGAGAAAGAGAGGTAAAATCTCTCAAAAGGAGAATAAATGAACTGGAAAAAGAGCTCACACTGGACAAAGTAACAGCTGAGCTCAAGAGAATCCTATGGGCCAATATTGGCCAATCCATCACAGACCAGTGGGAATACATTGAGGCCATTTATGAGCAAATGGGGCTCATTGGAAAATCACACAAGGAAATCCAAAGAGCAAGGGCATCTCTTGGCAGTATGCCTGAGGCTGCCACTAGAATGATTAATGTGCTAAATTACAGAACAAGTTCTCAGCTGATCAAAATGGGAATTGCCAACAGGACTGAGACCATTTCAATGGTGAAAAGGGTCCTGACACTAAGAAACCCGGTACAGACCTTAGAGAGAAGAAGCCAGGATACGCAGGAAGACATTAACAAATTCCAGGACAAGTTCATGGAATTACAGAACATAGTTCTTCCTAGCTTGATGGACCCCTCAGGAAGGATACTTTCACATGAAAAATATGCCAAGAGGGTCAACACCTTTGCTGCTAATCAGATTGCAGAAAAACCAGCACATCAGCAGAAACAGGGCCAGCATCAGGACAGACCCTTGTCAATAGGGTGGAGAGCTTATTCTTTATTATGAATGAAATTAATCACTTGTTTAATGAGCCTCCCAATTTTTATAAGTATACAGAGGCAGATGAGACCATAGAGTCAATTTTGAGGGATCAATTGCCTACACAGGAAGTCTGGAATAGTTTGATACAATTACTACTGAACCAAATCCAGTAATTATGTTTTTTCCATTTGAAATATATAAATTTTCATGCACAGGAAAATATGGATATATCAGCATGTATGCAGAGAGAGGCTGAGCCAACTCAGCACAACCATTTGGCCACCACAACAGCACTGGCAGTCACAAGTGACAGGGCCGAAAAGCTACAGGAGGACAGAGCTGCATATACACGTCATTTAGCAGTTATAACAAAGAATTCAACCGACTCAGTGAGCTCCAAAGGTCAAAATCTTCTGAAAGGAGTAAAGAGCATTTATGTTGTATTAAAGGCTGTAATAACTTCTTATCTACTATTTTTGTACGAGTTAATAAAGATATTTTATTTCTCAGATGAAGCAATGCCTGAGATATTTTGTATGAAACACTTCTATATATTCCTCCTCGCGTGAGATAGCAGGGGTTGGATGTTGGATATTATTGATCTTTTCTATAGTTTCTCTTATTGTAAATTCTCAGAGAAGTAATACAAAGGCGGTTGAATTTCCAAAGCTCTATGTTGTTGATGCATTGTGGTGTTTAGCTGAGAGTTACAGGATTCCTGCATATTTCATGGCACAATAAGTTTTCCTTACAACTCTTTGTTATGTGTTTTGTTATCATTCATATCTCTTTCATGTTTCTGTGCTTTACAATGAAATGGCAAGGAAAAAGAATAGTTCCAGGATTTAATCATAGATTACCCTGAACTCAATCTAAGCTATTATAAGTGTTTTTCTTCAGCTATAGTAATAAAGGTGTAATTCTTAATTGCTACCCTTTCATGCTTTATCTTTCACAGTGATTATTGTTTCAGGAATTCAAGTTTTCTCCTGAGGAATATATCTCTTTCCCACACCTCAGCTTAGTGGAAAATTCTTAATTGCTTTTCACTGGTTGTTCACATTCCACCATCATAATTTCAAGTTTGTTTCATGAAGTATTTAAATGGCCCTGTAACTCCAGCTGCTCAAATTCAAGATTTCAACAACCAGTAGCCATAGACTCCATTGCCCAATGGACTAACATTATCTGCAGATTTCCACTTTAGGTACAGAAAGACATCCTTCCAACCAAACATAAACCAAAACCCTTACTTCATAACCAGCCTAAAATCTCCATAGAACAGAGACAAACCTTAAAGAGAGAGCCCTCTTTGATTACAGTTGGGCTAGAAGCTGTAATCCAAAGATTGGTTAGTGGTTACCCCGGCCGTATTCCCTTGGGAGTCAAAGGGAACAACCTGGGTGTTAACATAAATGGCGACTCCGCTGGGGACTTCGTTAGGATTTTCTAATTTCTATATATCTCTTAAAGCTACACTTGAAACCTGAATATCAGTCAAGAAGCCTTCAAAACTGTTTCTGTTCAAACACTAGCAGCTTTAGGGAAGAGCTGCTTCAGTCAAATTTCATACTAGCTTTAAAGATATAGTTAGTCATTTCAAAATCTTGTCCAGTCCTTGCAAGATATAAAATTTTCCTAAAAAACTCAAAAACTGGTTTAGAAACTGGCTCCCAAAAAGAATCCAAGGTACACTAGGGCAAATCCTGACCCAAATCCACCCCCTGTCTTTGAAAATCCTAACACAATCCCTAAATTTGCTAAGAAGCAGCAAGGGCCAGATAAGCTTGCTGACTTAAGTCCAGAGACAGTTCACCCCAACCCCATTTCCACTCCAATTAAGGTTCTTTTTCGGTCCACCCCCAATTCCCCTAGTTCACCATCCACATCTCAAAGCCCCCCTCCCACATCTTCATCCACTCCACATACTCTCTTGACCAACACTCTAGGTTCTGCTATACCTGTTACCCCTGTGGTACCTATTGTTCCTTTTGTCCCAGTTGTACTTTTCAATCCCCCAAACCCTGTGATTATGGCTATGAGATATGCACCTCTGCAATTACCTGCTAACCCTACAGCTTTACCTCAGGATAACCAAGCCAAAATCTCATATTTTGACTCCACTGGCCCTTACTCTGCTATTCAGCATGCCAAGAGGATGCAGGATCACTTTGAGAACTATGAAATAGATGATGATAGTGTGAGGATGAGAATTTTTGTCCAAAGCCTAACAGGTGATGT
>APFE031577152.1:0-34514 GCA_000404065.3 Pinus taeda
AGCTTTGATTGTCACAGTGGATCATGGTGGGCTCCAACTCTTTCCCAAACAAGCCCACGAGCACTTCCTCAACCAGATGGCCTCGCATGCTACCAGCCTGGCAGCCATGTACTTGGCATTTGTTGAGCTCAATGCAATTGATCTCTACTTCTGACTGAACCAAGAAACAGTTGTTGATCCAACAATGAATGTGCATCCCAATGTGCTCTTCCTAACTGTGGAGCTCCCTGCCCAATCTACATCAGTGAAGACCTCAAGCCTCACCCCATCAACCTATCTATACCACAATCCACACTCTATTATCTCCCTAAGATACCTCAATACGTGCTTTACAACAACCCAATGCACCCTGGTAGGCTCGACCATGAACTGGCTCAAAGAGTTAACTGCAAAACATATGTCTAGCCTTGCATTCACCAAATGCATTAGTGACCCAATCAGCTGCCGATAAAGTGAGGGGTGCACCAATATCTAAATGAACAAGGTCCAAGATTCCCTTGGCCCTACTATCTTTGCTAGGAAAATAGTTTTTAGCATACTTGCCAAGTGTGTAGTCATTACACACCTCATGTTAATCCACGTTACACTGTGGCATCCCCATAGTTATCTCCTTGATAATTTTTAGCGTGCCATGGTGCGAATGCCCCATGCGCCTATGCCATAACTCTCCAAGCTCCCTGCCTGAGTCATGGCTCCGCCTGCCAATAAGTGTTGCAGCTGTCTCAAACTGCAATCTATACAAGTTCTTCTATCTAGCCCCAATTTGCTTGGCTACTTTGCAATCTCAGGGTTTTATAAAATCCCTACTCTGTCTAAAGGTCACCTCATACCCCTTATCCTCCAACACGGAAACTGAAATGAGCTTCTTCTTGAGCCCCGATACGTAAAGGACATCTCTAAGAAATAGAGGGTTTCCTCACTCCCTCTCAAATCTAATTGTACCAATGCGCTCAACTCGATACCTCCCATCATCTCTCATCTCAATATGGAACTACATGTCATTCTCTGTCAATTTGTTGAAACAATTCGTGTTTCCCATTGCATCATTGACTATGTACCATAAACTAGTAGCTACTGAGCTTTCCATGTAAGCAACAAGTGAGAACCCCCTCTCAAAGTGATAAGAGAACTCGTCTATCTCTGCAGAGGCTCCTACCTAGTCCTTCTTGGACCCTTTCTTTCGACTAGGGCACTTAGTAGCATAGTGCCCAACCTAGTGGCATGAAAAACACTTGACCTTGTTGAGATTTTTATTCTTCTTTTCACCCTTGGAGCTCGTCACACCACCACCAATGTTATTCTTGCCCTTCGACTAGCTCCCTTTCCTAGTTAGGGCACAGTTCTCTTCATCTTCGACCTCAATACAAGACCCGAATTGAGCTTGTCTACGAATCTCTTCATTGGCACAGTCACCCCATAATCACTCCTAGTTTGGAAGCTTCTCTCTGGCACATATTTTGTCTATAAAGGTTTCCCAAGCTTTGGTGAAACCCGTTGGGGCAAAGCTCACCAGATCTCTATCTGTAACCGTCTCGCCCACAACCAACCAACTCATCCTTTACTTGGGTAAAATTGGTAGGGTAAGACACCACAGAATATGACTTGGGCATCCTGATGGTACTCAATTTATCCTTCAACACTAGTTTCTTGGCCTCACTCGAACCTTGATAGAGGCTAATGATGATAATCCAAATAATTTTGATTGTCTTCTTCCCAGTCAAGTGAGGAATGATGTGGTCTTTGACTCCTTTCAAAATGAATTCTCCTTGCCTTGGCATCTCTCTTGTTATGTTGAGCCAATTGTTGAGGATCACTAGATGCAGTTGCAACATTATCCATGAACTCCCACACTCCTTGTTCCTCCAGCACCACACCAATCCTCTCACGCCATGAGCAGAAATTGGACGCACTATCCAACCTATCCTCAAATCTGAGACCTTGATATACCATATTGTTTATTCACACTACCCAGAAACCTTAGTGGCCAAGTCAAACTAATGAACTTTCTCCCCCTAAACGCAGAACCTGCTCCTACAGATGAAACACATGCTTGGTCTTCAATAAGAGACCTGCTATGGTACCATGTTAAATTTCCTTAAAACCCTTGTAATTTTTTAAGTTTGTAACCAGAAATAAAATTCAAACTATTTCCTGAACTTAAATCACAAATACATTGAGTTTTCTAATCATGTCATGCACAGCGGAAATAAATAAAGTTGAACACAAAACACATTCAACACATCAGATACCAAAAATACCCAATAAACCCCAACTCCGGGGAAAACCTACAAATTGTGTGTGTTTTCTATTAGCTCAACAAAATGTTATCTTCAGAAAATTTATAGCAAGGGAACACTTCCCTTTCACAACAAAAAATATTTGATCATCTCCTCAAGAAAAAAATGAAGACCCTCCTACACACTCACGTTATTGTATGGTTGCACAATATGACCTTCCTGCGCCTTATACATGTTGTACGAACGTGCAACTGAACCTCTTTGCGCCCTCGTGTGAATCATATGGTCATGCTAAAATTAACTAAGTTAGGGCTATTCGGCCCTGTCTCTCTCTCTCCTTCTTGGTTGTTGAATCTTTGTTGTCTGATGAAAGGAACACTTCCCTTTCACAACAAAAAATCTTTGATCATCTCCTCAAGAAAAAAATGAACACCCTCCTACACACTCACGTTATTGTATGGTTGCACAATATGACCTTCCGGCGCCTTATACATGTTGTACGAACGTGCGACTCGGCCTCTTTGCGTCCTCGTGTGAATCATATGGTCATGCTGAAACTAACTAAGTTAGGGCTATTCGGCCCTGTCTCTCTCTCTCCTTCTTGGTTGTTGAATCTTTGTTGTCTGATGAAACCCTAGTCTTCTTTGTTGAGAAAACACACATTGTTGTGCCAAATCGAACTATCCACTTCTACCCCTATTCCCTCTTATAATTGACCTAGGCCCCACCATCACTCTCAATGGCTAAGATTAGAACTTGACGAAAGTTTGAGATTAAATCATAAGTTGATTGTAGGAATTTAAATTTTTCCTAGCTCCAACTATAGGAAATAGTTAATTAAACAAATAATTCTGCTAAGTGGCTATCTTGTGGATCCCTTTGTTAGCCTTGGCACTTAGGAAAGCAAAACCCTTCCTTCTCTACTTCGATCAATAGAACAAACATGTTCATTGTGCTTATATTCCTAAATGTACCAATATTGAGCTATATCCTGAAACCCTAGGCTACAAGCCCTATTTCCTAATCTTCTTCAAAGGTATGTTTTCCTTATTACAAAGAATTGTGCTTGGTTCCAAGACAGAAGTACCTCGATCAAGCCTCCTAAACATCACCTTGATCTTATCAACATAGAATACCTTTAAGTGATCTATACTAGGAAGCCTCCCGTGTTGTGAAGAGCAAGAGGTGAAGTGCTAAGCTGACAATGGCATCCAACTCATTGTTGTGTCTTAGTCTAGCCCTTGCCTTGTCAGGCCTCTCACAAGCCCTGTTAGATGTTGAGGCAACAGGCCTCCAGAATAATATTGTGCTCACATTAGCTTGCTTGTCGGCCTCCTCAACCCTCATAGTTCTACTTTCCCTGGCGGGGACAATTCTAACATTTACTACAAGGATTTCATACAGTTGGGCCTTTTAGTCGAGAGCATGAGAACCCTTGTCCGTTTTCCTTTTGATGCTCCGGTATATCGTCATTAGGAATACCACACAGCATCTTCGCATTTAGTTTCTTATCCAAATAATGGCCTCTCAAATGCTTTGTCTCGGTCTTCAACACTCTTTACACTCACTTATTTACTCGCCATGTTAGTTTCTCATCGTACCTTAGTTCTAGGCCTCTCCTTTATTTTGAGTTATCCTCTTCCCTCACCCCTAGCTAAGCTTGTTTATGGGATTACAGAACCCTTATCCTACTTGGCCTAGCGAGGTGGCTCTTGTAGCTCGTGAACCAACCTATAGTGAGGAGCCATCCATTAGCCCACCAACACAATGAAGCCCTCCCTAATCCACCATAGAGCACTATAGACTTTTTCTTGCCACTGAACCTTACTACTTGGTTCGACGAATTGGTTTCTCATACCCCTTACCTCATTACACTCTTGGGGAATACATACCTTTCTTCCAAGCTAGCCAAACACGAGTAGTTGCTTAAGATGTGCTTGCATAGATAAGGAAAAGAACTATCAATAGCAGACCGACTTTACACATCAAACAAACCTACACCCCAATGCTTCTACACTTTGAAGGGAAACCCAAGCCCAATATTTGAGGGGCCAGGCCAAGCTTCTCCATTAGGGGCTCCTTCGAGGGTTCAGAGGGGCCAGCCAAGCCAAGAATAACTATAGCATAGGAAGGGAATCTAACCTTTCAGGAAGGACCTTTTTGTCCATCCGTATAGTATAAATAAAGTCAATATTGTAAAATGGGAGATTTATATATGCATCTCTAATGAATGGCATGAACTCCCCAATTTCTAAGATAGAGGTATTGCACAGCTCCAGTTCGCACGTGTGCGCAAGAGGAGAGGATTTTCACTCGCATGTGCGAGTAGACAGGGAAATACGCATGGCCTTTTGGCAGATCGAGTGAGCAGTGATCAATTCGATTTATCTCGGAAGATTGATCAATTGTTCTCCTGTGATAAAAAGGGAGTTGCCCTTGCTGTAAAATTCTGAAGAAAAATCCTTTTGCTTAAGAAAATAATAAAAGCACACATCGTTGCATGTTTTCCTTAGAGTTGGGTTTTCCTGCATATATCTTGTGTTCTATGGTTGATGTGTTTGTCTTCTAATTTATTTTCCACTATGCATGTTATAAAACTCGATGTATTTACAATTTAAGTTTCCAGTGCAATAATTGTTTGTATTTCTAGTAATTTTTACACTTAGAAAATTTGTAAATTAGTTGTTAGGTTTTAAGAAAATCTAACATGGTATCAGAGCCCAATTTGTGATTGAAGAACAAGCACAGATTTTATCTTCAAGAGTAGATTCTTCGATTCAGAGTAAGCAAGTTATCAGATCGATCTAGCCATTAGAGTTCTGAACAATGCGCATTGATTTTACCAGTGCGTCCAACTTCTGTTCGTGGCGTGAACGGATAACAATGGTGCTACAGGAACAAGGGGTTTGGGAATTTGTTGATAATGTCCCAGCCGCACCAACAGATTCTTAGCAGTTGGCTCAGCATAAAAAGATGGATGTGCCAGGGCAAGAAGGATTATATTAGAGGGAGTCAAAGACCACATTATCGCTCACTTGACTAGCAAAAAGAGAGCTAAGAAAATGTGGATTGCCATCATTGGTCTTTATCAGGGTTCGAGCAAGGCCAAAAAGTTGGTGCCAAAGGACAAGCTCAAGAGCATTAAAATGTCCAAATCAGGTTCAATGGTTTCTTACCTTACCAAGTTTTCCAAGGTAAAGGAAGAGTTGATTGGTGTGGGAGAGACAATTCGAGATAGGGATCTGATAAATTTTGCTCTATTGGGTTTTACCAAGTCATGGCAAGCCTTGACCAATAGAATATGTGCCCGAGAAAACTTTCCAGATTGAGAGAGATTGTGGGCTAACTGCATCCAAGAGGAGATTTACATACAGGCTTGGGTTAGAACTCGTGTTAAAAACAAGGAGGAAGAAGAAAATTTCACTCTTGCCAGTAAAGGGACCAATTCCAAGGGTAAGAAGAGCATTGGTGGTGGTGAGCTGAGTTCTAAGGGTGAGAAGAAGAAAAAGGATCTTAGCAAGATCAAGTGTTTTTCATGCCACCAGTTTGGGCAATATGCTACTAAATGCCCTAACAAGAAGAAAGGGTCGAAGAAGGACCAGCTAGCAGCGTCTGCAGAGATAAGTTCTCTTCTCATTTTGAGGAGGGGTTTTCGCTCATCACCTGTATGGCGAGTTTAATGGCTACCAGTTTATGGTATGTGGACAACAATGTGTCCTATTATATGACGAGAAACAAGAAGTATTTCTAGCAAACTGTCAGAGGACATGTGATTTGATATCGAGATGAGATAGTCCTAGTATAGCTCGTTTTGAAAGGGAGTCTGGAAACCCTCTATATCTCAGAGATGTTCTTTATGTATCAGGACTCAAGAAGAACCTCATTTCAGTTTCAACTTTGGAGGATAAGGGGTACAAGGTGACCTTCAGACAGGGAAGGGTTTTTATAAAACCCTCAGACTCCAAGGTGCTAAAGCAGATTGGGGTTAGGCACAACATCTTATACAGACTATAATTTCAGATAGCCGCAACACTGACTAGCAAAGGAGGTTGTGACTCAGGCAACGAGCTTGAAGAGTTGTGGCATAGGCACATGGGGCATTTTCACCATGCAACACTGAAGATTCTTGAAGAGATAGCGACAAGGTTGCCACAATGCAGCATAGATCAGCATGAAGTGTGCAAGGGTTGCAAAGTTGGCAAGTATACCAAGCCATCTTTTCCTAGCAGAGACAACAGGGCCAAGGGTATCTTGGACCTTTTCACTCAAATGTTTGTGGACCTTTCCCTACAGTATCCCTCAATGGGTACAAGTATTATGTCACCTTTATAGATGATTACTCGAGAAAGACTTGGGTGTTTTTCATGAAGAAGGATGAGGTCTTCTTGAAGTTTCTAGATCTTAAGGCCGGTTGAGAACCAAACTGGCTGGAAAATCAAGGCGTCGAGATCTGATAATGTTGGGGAGTACACCTCAAACGCATTTAAGTAGTCGTGTGCCAAGGAGAGCATCAAGAGGAATTGACCACACCATATAATTCTCAACAAAAGGATGGCAAAGCACAAGAACAGGGCCATAGTTGGTGTAGAAATTATGAAGTAGAGTTGCAACTGCTTATGAAATTTTCTAAATCACAAGACACAAACCTACTCTACCACTTCACAAAATTCAATTCACAATCTAGAACAAAAATTTCAGACATGCAATATGAAATCACACACATGCAACAATTATTTTTATCTGGGGAAAGCAATCTGCTAAAAAATCCAAATTTCTTGCATTAATCAGATGAATAGAGATGTAATACAATTTCTTTGCTCAATTGAGCTCACCCTGCAAGTGCACAACCCATCTCTCTGTTCACTGAAGGCCTCTGACCCAGACTTAGCCAATTTTTGCCTCTGCTTGAACCCCTACTTCCTTGTGTTGTTCCTTGAGGATTTAGGCCCCTATTAAATAGGAAATTCCTCTAATTCATTACGCAATTCCCAAGTATGGTCCACCTGACCTCATGCAACATTTGTACACTCAACTAGTTTACAAATGTTGGTTAACTGCCTTGGAAACTCCATCACAATTGGGCAACTCGAATTCTTTGCATGCATGAGCTAATTATTAGCTGATTGATCAGTTAACTAAATGATCTCTGAGTTAGACTGATGTCCCACTACTTAACTGACCACCAACTAGTTCTATTAATAGTTAAAACTAGTTTAACCGATTACAACTAAATGAAATTAACTCGACCTACGCTCCTAAAATTTAGGAATCACTACATGCAACTGAACTTCATGTCCTTAACTTGAATTAACTGAGCTAGACTCCTCCTTTTTAGGAATCAACGCAAGCAAACTGAACTTGAACTCATTAACTCGAATTATGTGTTCTTAACTAAGAGACAAGAGCCATGTCACCTCAGTTAACTCCACCAAGTTGTCTGCTAGTGTGGAATTTCGAATTTCTTCAATTTTAATTAAGGCAAAATCAAAATTGAGACTTTGTTGTTGCATTTTCAACACTCCCTCTCAACAATAAAGGGATTATCAATCACCCCTATCCTGCACCTGTGGAATGTACTGCATGCAACACCTCTCACTATTGTTGTTGCTACTGCAACATCTGCAACTAAGAAGCATCCAAAAAAACATTGAATCAACTGTGCCTGCAATTTTCTACTGGGAAAATTGTGTTGTTGTTGACTCTAATACTGAGCCTCCTGCTCTATTGTCAACATTGTTCTGCACTCCTCAGTATCTGACTGGCACTGATCCTCCTGCTACTAGATATTGTGGGCCCCTATAGCAAGGTAATGATCCATGAGGAGAACGCCTAATTGGACCCTTCCCAAATTTCCACAACTCTTGGACTAAGGACCTGCATCACTCCACCTCACTCTTGGAGGTATAGTTGCATGCATGGTGAAATATGATCTGCTCATACTGTTGTTACTATTGCTCTGCTACTGCTTCCGTACAGTTGTTGTAACTACTGTAATAAAGAGTCTGATCTCCCCATATCCTGAAGTACTAGCTTTCATAGGGTTGCTCCCTCTAATACTAGACTCCCTCTAAGTCTCGATCTCCTTATGGGAAATCTCGTTGATCATATCAATCTACTAATATAATGATCACAACTCCTTTTTGTGTCACTAAACATTGGCTCATTGATTTGCCCACTAGCAGCCTTCTAGCTCCATTAAGAAGTATTCACATAGGGTCTTTTGGATCTACCCTAAACTAGGGCTCCATCAACTCTGCCTCCTAACAGCTCATTAGTTCTTCAATGATCACTGTACATGAGGACTTCAATGACTAGTTCTAATGTGAATCCTGCCCTAATACCATGTAGAAATTAGCTCATTAGTTCTTTAATGATCACTGTACATGAGGACTTCAATGATTGGTTTTAATGTGAATCTTGCTCTGATACCATGTAGAAATTATGATTTGGATTTGCAACTGCTTATGAAATTTTCTAAATCACAAGACACAAACCTACTATACTGCTCTACAGAATTCAATTCACAATCTAGAACAAAAATTTCATACATGCAATAAGAAACCACACACATGCAACAAGTATTTTTATCTAGGGAAAGCAATATGCTAAAAACCCTAATGCCTCTTGCATTAATTAGATGAATAGAGATGTAATACAATTGCTTTGCTCAACTGAGCTCACCCTGCAAGTGCACAACCTATCTCTCTACTCACTGAAGGCCTCTGACCCAGACTTAGCCAATTTCTGCCTCTGCTTGAGCCCCTACTTCCTTACGTTGTTCCTTCAGGAATTAGACCCCTATTAAATAAGAAATTTCTCTAATTCATTGTGCAATTCCCAAGCTTCCATAGGGTTGTTCCCTCTGATACTGGACTCCCTCTGAGTCTCGATCTCCCTATGGGAAATCTCGTTGATCATATCAATCTACCAATATTAAGGACCACAACTCCTTTTTGTGTCACTAAACATTGGCTTACTGATTTGCCCACTAGCTCCATTAAGAAGTATGCACATAGGGTCTTCTGGATCTGCCCTGAACTAGAGCTCCATCAACTCTGCCTCCTAACAGCTCATTAGTTCTTCAATGATCACTGTACACAAGGACTTCAATCACTGGTTCTAATGTGAATCTTGCTCTAATACCATGTAGAAATTAGCTCATTAGTTCTTCAATGATCATTGTATATGAGGACTTCAATGACGGGTTCTAATGTGAATCCTGCTCTGATACCATGTAGAAATATGAGATTTGCAACTGCTTGTGAAATTTTATAAAGCAAAAGACACAAACCTACTCTACTGCTCTACGGAATTCAATTCACTATCTTGAACAAAAATTTCAGACATGCAATAAGAAACCACAACCATGCAACAAGTATTTTTATATATAGGGAAAGCAATCTGCTAAAAACCCCAATGCCTCTTGCATTAATCAGATGAATAGAGATGTAATACAGTTGCTTTGCTCAACTGAGCTCACCTTGCAAGTGCACAACCTATCTCTCTGCTCACTGAAGGCCTCTGACCCGGACTTAGCCAATTTTTGCCTCTACTTGAGCCCCTACTTCCTTGCGCTATTTCTTCAGGAATTTGGTCCCTGTTAAATAAGAAATTCCTCTAATTCATTGTGCAATTCCCAAGTATGGTCCACCTAACCTCATGCAACATTTGTACACTCAACTAGTTTACAATTGCTAGTTAATTGCCTTGGAAACTCCACCACAACTGGGCAACTCAAATTCTTTGCATGCATGAGCTAATTTTTAGTTGATTGATCAGTTAACTAGATGATCTCTGAGTTAGATTAATGTCGCACTACTTAACTGACAACCAACTAGTTCTATTAACAGTTAGAACTAGTTTAATTGATTACAATTGAAATTAACTCAACCTAGGCTCCTAAAATTTAGGAATCGCTACATGCAACTGAACTTCATGCCCTTAACTCGAATTAACTGAGCTAGACTCCTTTTTTTAAGGAATCAACATAAGCAAACTGACCTTGAACTCATTAACTCAAATTATGTGTTCTTAACTGAGTGACAAGAGCCATGTCACCTCAGTTAACTCCACCAAGTTGTCTGCTGATGTGGAATTTCGAATTTCCTCAATTTTAACTATGGCAAAATCAAAATTGAGACTTTCTTGCTGCATTTTCAACAGTTGGAGTGGCGAAAGCCATGTTGCATGACCAAGGGCTGCCCATGTTTCTTTTGGGCGAAAGCGTACAATACAACAATTTTCTTGCAAAACCAAAGCCCACACAGAGTGTTGGGGCAAGTTACACCAGAGGAGGCAATAACAGGGAAGAAACCGAATGTGTCTCAGTCATTTTCGCATATTTGGTAGCCTTGTATATTGTCGTATACCAGAGGAGAAGAGGAAGAAGCTAGGGCCCACAACAGAGAAGGGCGTCTTCATGGGTTACAACGAGATATCCAAGGTACACAAGGTGTACATTCCAACACACAGGAAGACAGTTATCAAGAGAGATGTGAAGTTTAAGGAGGATAGGGCTTTGAAAAAGTCCATAGAGCGTGACCAAGTCAATCTGTATGAGGAGCAATAGGCTCCCAAGCAGGAGGCTCAACCCACACCTCAGACTTCAGTTGTGCATGGGTAGTATGAGGATGAGAGGGACTCATAGATGCAAAAGCCAGTAGATCCCACTTAGGTAGTCACTCCCAGCACTAGGAGAAGGAGAACGAGATGGGTAGATCAGTTGATCTAGGAGGCACAAGAGCAAGTCGGTGCTCCAAGTACTTCAGTTCGACAAAGTAGACAGCCACAAGGGTACACGGGATACATGGTACTCATGGCAGAGTTATTGGATGACGAGCCTTCTAGCTATTAGGAGGCAGCCACTCAACAGGTGTGGAGAGATACAATGGTGGAGTATGCCTCCATGAAGAATGATGTATGGGAGGTCATGTCGAGGCCAAAGGGAAAGTCTGTGGTAGACTCTCGTTGGGTCTACAAGATTAAGCAAGATTAAGCATGGAGCTCATGGGAGTATCAAAAAGTAGAAGGCAAGATTCATGGCAAGGGGGTTCTTGCAAATAGGGGGAGTTGACTATGACGAGACCTTTGCCCCAATTGCCAGGTATTCATCTATCACAGAAATTGCAGCTACACCAGTGCAAATGGGGTGGAAGATCCACCAAATGGACATGAAGACAACCTTTCTCAATGGGGTTGTTGAGGAGGAGATCTACATTAAGCATCTAGAGGGATTCGATACATGTAGCATAAATACACACGTATGCTGACTCAAGAGGAAGAGACCTGGGTTTAGCAGTTCGCAATGGTTCAGCGTCCGGGAGAAGATCAGATTGAGTGAAGGCCGAATTGCTTTAGCTCAGAACTCAGTTGCGCAACTCCAGTTTGCATGTGCACACAGGAGGAGAGGATTTGTGTTCGCAAATGCGAGCAGACAGGCAAATCTGTGCAACCTTTTGGCAGATCAAGTGAGCAATGATCGGATCGATTTTATCTTGGAGGATTGATCAATTGCTTTCCTGTGATAAAAAGGGAGTTACCCTTGCTATAAAATTTTGAAGAAAAATCCTTTTGTTGAAGAAAATAATAAAAGGCACGCAGCGTTGCAGGTTTTCCCCAGAGTTGGGGTTTCCTGGGTATAGCTTGTGTTCTAGGGTTGATGTGCTTGTCTTCTGATTTATTTTCCATTGTGAATGTTAAAAAACTCAATGTATTTATAATTTAAGTTTCCAGTGTAGCAGTTGTTTGTATTTCTAGTAATTTTTACACAAGCATTCCAAATATAGGTGGATGGAGGTGAGCCTCTAATGCTCGATCATTCACAATTTGCCATCGGTTTATGTTACCCTAATTCAGTCAAATTGGATTGAAAGAGTATTAGTTTCAGCCCAACACTCCACTCCCTATTTGTTTCAGTGCATACATATATATAATAATATATATATCATTATATTGGGTCACCTTCAAAAGAGAAGAGGTGGGCATGCAATAACAAACTATTGGCATATCTATTTGAAGTTCCACTTTCCAATCTCAGGTTGGTTTACTAAGTAATCAATCAAGATGATTGAAGATTGTTTCTGGGTCCTGGTGTAACACTAACGCACTAGCCAACATGCATATATTAAGCAAAAAGAGGCACTCTACTATCTATTGCACTATATTTCCATCAATCAAGATTGACTTTCGTCTTGATTTACAAGGCGAATTTTTTTTTGTAACTATAGCGAATCAACAACTCATTGTTGTAATTTGGGCGAGGCCAAAGATCAAACCTTCTAGCTTCCACTATTACATCAAGAGTATATCCAACATTCCACAAAACAAATATACCAATAACTTATGACTTAGAAAGAGCTAAGATGTCCCAACCCCACAAAAGTAGGATCTATTCTAGGAGTCGCCTACAAATTCATTTGAATCAATTGAACTACAAGGCAGGGACCTACCCCACCATTGGTGTCACTCCATTATAGACGTTTACTCGTGCACCCCTCTACATAATAGTTGAACCGTTTTGAGGCTAACTTCAAAGGAGTATGGAAATCTATTTGGCGAGAAGTGAAATGAACAAGTTTTCAATTGATTTTGTGGTACGAAAAGATGTCCACCCGATCTATCTATTTGTATAGTTTTGAATCCTCCAATTCAATTAACACAACAAATCCAATGAGTCATCATGTTGGCCCCCACCTTTTCCCCTACTGCCGCTATTGGCTGGCATGGTTTCATATTGGAATGTTTGCCGGATCAAGAAACTTCATCTCTATATACAATACGTTCGACAAATCGTCAAATACCAATGACTCAAAACATATTTGTATCCCCCTTGTCCACACTAACCTAAGCCCTTCTTGAAGTTGCAAGCACATGAGTGATGATGTGTGTTTGCATGTGTCCACTACAAATTGAGACCTTTATATGGTGATGTTTTTGGTGGGCATGTCATTTCATCTTATGCATTCTACATTTGGCAGATGTGAAGAGACCCTTCTAGGCTCATTGAGCCCGAATGAGTGAGGGCCCCCGCTATTACATTTGTGTATGTGTAGCAAAGGTTGGTCCTTCATCTATCGACCAAATAGATCAATATATAGATATTTATATTTATTTTTCCTTCCAATAGCATATGTTGGATGTGATCGGAGGGTGATTCAATAATAATAGGTGGGCAAAAGGGCGGGCAAGAATGGGACAAGTTGTGGTTGATACCTTTTTACGTCTATGTGTTTGCTTGGAGGATGGCCTAGGGTGGGCCACCCACTCTTTCTTCATGGATTACCTAGCCAACAACATTTATCCCTATAGCACAAAGTACAAATGTTGCTCATATGTTCGTTGTTCTTTCGATGTCCTGTCTATACGAAGCTCCCTATATATACATTATAATGGACGAATGGAACCCACCCATTCGATTACAGTGACTATCCCTACAAAGAAGCTTATATCGCTGCGGCATGAAATGCGCCACTCAGTGTTGTTCTTTTCCTTTGTCATGCTCTAGCCTTATTCATTTGTGATTTCGATATACATACATACATACATACATATATATATATATATATATATATATATATATATATATATATATATTCTTTGTGTTACTAGTAAGCAATGGGTAAGTAGCAAAGCAACTAATATGAAGAGTTCTATTTATGTTCTTTCTTTCTTAAAGTAAGAAGACTATATCGATTAGGGTAGCAAGACCATAGAGAGACCACAGGGTACTTCACTTATTGAATACAAGTTTGTGTTAATCAAAGAAGTGTTAAGAAGTGGTGTGTTTGAATCAAAAGTGTGTTTAGGGCAACAAAAGTGTTTGTGTGTCCTGTCTATTTATGCACTCTTGTGTGTGAAACTATAGTCTACATGTCATTAGGGTAATTCGGTAGGCGCCCTATGGCGCAAACTCACAACACTAGTTGAACAAATTTTTGAGATTTCAGAGTAACCATGGAGTCGCTCGTAAAAACATCAATCTATGCCCTCAAGCTCATCACTTATTTCAACACAAACTCACTAATAAATGCAATAAAAGCCAATTGAAATCCACTTCTTAACCCTCTTGGTGACAAATAAGTGAGACAATGGACTTCCTCCCATAGGCCACCAAACATCATGTCTCTACGAGATCTCAGAGGCATTGTACTATACAAAGGACTACCCACTAGATTAGCTTAAGCAACCAAAGATCACAAACAAGCCCCTAGAGCTCATCTAGTATTGTACAAACAAGCCCCTTCCACTCTGGGTACTCTATAGAGGACATCATCAAGGTCGACATTAATCCCTTCGTAGTGATTTAAGGGTCAAAGGGTTTTTCCCCTCAACCTTATATATTAGGAGAGAGAATTCATTTCACTCTATGGTTCACCTAGGATTGTACAGCCAGGCCCTTATGCTCTAGGTACCCTCTATAGGACATCATCAAGTTCCACATCGACACCTTAACAATGATAGAAAGAGACAATGGTACTTCTTCCTCTTCCTCTACTAGTATTTCCTTATTTGCAACACTGATATTAAAGTTGCACTAGGACCTTGCAACTCTTAGGGTTCTCTGCTGTATTTGGATCCTACTAGTCTCTTTTATTGTTGCGTATTTTTTCCTGATTTTGCCAGTGTTTCAGCTTTTAGGAGTGTCCTTTCCTTCCCATCATATTTAGCTTTTAAGAAACCCTCCCATAGTCAATTGATGACTTCTTGTATCCTCAAATCTCATTGATTTTTTCTTGATCATAATTGTATCTTGTAATCCATTCCGAGCTATTCCAAAAAATATTAATGTTTCTCAGTTTTCTTACAATTAATGGCAAATATGAATTTGTTCAGAACTAAGGAAACAAAACATACAGTTTTGTAAAATTTTGGAGACTACTAGAAATAATCACATTCAATCATGCCTTGCTATGTTTAATTTCTCACTTCGTTGACACCGATATGCTAGAAAGACCATCAAATCATTAGTTCTTGACACGGAGACAAAATCCACTCTCACTAACAGACTTGCCGTGCTATCTTAATATATTAAAAGAAAAGGTCATAAACAATTATTCAAAATTCCTAGGTCGTTGTAATCACCAACAAAATGATAAGGAATTGTACCATGACCAGTAAATTCTAATAACAGTTTTGTGAACAATCCTGCTTCTAGTAATTATATTGTTCGCACAATTCAAAAGAATCCGTCTCAAAATTATCAGCATGCACATTGTTTCCATATTTCAAAACAACGGAAGCAATGTGACCTCATCTCAAAACAAACAATTTTAGTCGGATCACAACATTACATGTCATTAATTAAAAAAAATCCTAATACCACTTAATAGTGCAGTTTGAAAGAATGACCTGAAGTTCCTGCTTGGCTGCAGATACCAGGAGGACCTGTCCTCAGAAAAGATACTGACACTTGCTCTCAAATAGCAGTTGAATAGTCACATGAGAAGAAACCTGCAGTATACATCCAAGATAAACCTGAACAATACGAACTAGGTACTCGATTCAGCGCAGTTGCATAAAAAAATATTCAAATGGTGGTAGCATACAAAACTAAAGCTTTTAGATTGATTTTCAGATTTCCGGTGTACCGTGAAATTACAGTATTGTAATAGTAGATGAATGGACGGAGAGCCACAGCAAGAACAGAGACCCACAAAGTCTGTTCCACTCGCTTCAGGTTATGCACATAGAAGAGTGTAGCAGTAGCTGAATTAAGGGCTCACTTCCTCTTGAACATATTATCCCTCAACGGGTCCTGATAATTTGATAATATGAACATCAGCATTCGTGTTGTTGAGCTTGCAGCACTTCAGTTCCTCAGTCACCAATCCAAGAAGTAGAATATGGAAACCCCCATTTATACACCTCCAGATCCAAACCATTTCAACGGAGAATATCATGTGCCCCATGTTCCACAGGCACTGGCATTCACAAGTGCCTATATTCGAGCCTTGTGGGTTGCAGAACACGTCCAAAGAGAAATGCCAAAAAACAAACACTTTGTGTAAAAGCATTGTAAACTCTCCATGGAGGAGGTGATGATGGAACTCAAATTCAGAGACACTAAGACTAAAGCCTCCTGTTATACAGCTACATAAGAGTGAAAGCCCTAATGACAATGTCAAACCCTAAAGTCACTAACTCAATGTCCCTCTCAATGCTTTTTGAATACAAACAAAACATATACTTTCTGGTTCCTAGCATGCTTGAAAACACCCACGACAGCCACTCAGCTCGAAATAAGTCTCTCATGAAGCTCCTTAATCTAAATTTTAAGTGGAAACATCCCTTTCTAGAAGGCCTCAGCATAGCTCAGTATTCGTCCATCTCCCAATTAGAGCTGATCAGCCAACATCCTGCACAACCCATTTAACCTTAAAATGCACATTGTCCAATTCATGGAGTAGAGCAGAGGAGGACCCTGTCAGCTTCCTCTTATCAATCACTTCGTCTTAAAAAATTGGTCTGCAAAGTGAGCATTGAAGCAAAACCCCACAGAGAAAAATAGCAACAGCGTTGCTTCCATATATATGGCAGCCAACGGGGAACCAGAATTCTCCTCGGTTACTCAAATCACAGAACGACAGTTCCCTAGCCTGTCTCTCTGTTGCCCTTGTCTATTTAGCTGTTCATCTTTCTCCATTATGGCTTCAAAGTTCAATGCATTGGCAACGAATGTTTTGGGACCTGATTAAATTGTTCTGATCGATGCATTCCTTGGTAGCGCCACTCAGCTCCTTAATCTGAACTTAACGTGTAAACATTCCGTTCTACCAACGTGTAAACATCGCTTTCCATAAAAGAAATTTTGAAACAGATAAAATTAACTTTAATTTTGTCCGAAAAACTTCCAACGTGTGCAGGTATGTTTTGATAGGCTATTTAAGTCTGTTTCGTTGGTTAATATTATTTAGTGTTTTTCGTAGATCATCTATTTCTGTGCGTTTAGTATTAAAAAAAAAATAGTAATTTTGATTATTACGTTTTTTATTGGATTTATTACTATTACATGCGGTAAAAGTGAATGAATTTTGATTATTTCGTTTTTTCTTTATATATTGCTATTATATGTGGTAAAAGTGAACTTTCAAATTTTTAAAAAAAAATAATGGTTTTCTAATTAAGTGTAATTTTATAGATTAATTTAACTTTATAGTTTTGTAGTTAAAATTATAATTATTAATTTTATTTTTTTTATTTTTATAATTTTAAATATTTACACAAGTTAGGAGTGTCAGTGATCTCATGACTCACATCTCCTAAGAAACAAAATAATTTAAATATCTAGAGACTTGCACCATTCTTTTTTTATTCATTTTATTTTATTTTTGACCCACCCAAAATTTACAACATTGTTGTCATATTGAGCTCAAGAGATGCCATAGGTTATGTCATCTCAGGACTCACATTATCTAGCAAACAAAAAAATTTAAATATTTAGAGATTTTCACCTCTTTTCTTTTTTTCTTTTTTTTTTTAACTTTAATTAGTTTTTTACCTTAGATTTTCAAGTCTAAATGTTTATGTTGGCATTACAACATTGCTTTGCACCTCTTATTTTTTTTTATTTTTTTAGACCAAGTCAAAATGTTTATGTTGACTCTCCTAATCGGGATGTGGGACGATGTCAGAGAGGCAAGGCTGGGATGTGATATGGGTAGTACGAAGGCCTTAACAACCGCCGCCCCCCACATGTTCAAGGCAGGGGGTGCAGTGTCCTTCAGAATGAATTCATGGATGGTGAGTGGGCAAGGTGGCAGAGAAAGGAATAAGGAAGGGTGGTGGAGAAGGTTAAGCCATTCGATGTGCAAGATAGGAGAGAGCAGCTATGGAGACGGGAGGCAACTCAGAGCTAGGGAGGGGCGAAGGCAAGCAAGGAACCTTAGCTACGGACAAGAAACGAATTCCCGGTATGTATTTTGGTCATGCTCCTATATTGATTCCATGATCTGGTTGGGGTTCTGTTGGGGGGAAGGGAGGGGCAACCAGTCATCGCAATGGGGATTAGCCTTGTATGGGATGCATTGGGGGCGGAAAGAGTATGCCATGGCCTGAGTCTGCTTCTTGATTCTATCCCAATTGAACCAAAACCTTGGTTGCGGAATTGGCAATTGCGGGCTGAGAAGATATGCAAGTCTATCCTCAATCTCTTAGGTCAGGGGAATAAAGGATAGTGGGATTGCCATTTCTAGGGTGTTGGGTGCCAAAGAGAGGGGCATGAAAGAACTAAGGGCAGGGGGATGGGAATTCAGCCATGACAGAAGGATGGAGAGAGACCCTTGGAAAACTGGGCACCCGCATAGCACTGACGGCGAAGCTAGGGATCCCAAGCAGCAATCTGGACAGAGGGGCAAATAAAGCCATGGCTCAAATCTGTTGGCTGAGTGTGCAAAAAGCGGGTATAATTGCAAGCGTCCTACCAACCTCTAGGCGGCCTGTGGAATTGGCTCCAGATGCAACGGGGCGATCAACAATTGAGCCACAACAAGGGGGAGGGGTACTATGAGGAGTCTTGGGAGAAGAGTTTGAAACCCACTTACCTTGGCCACTTACAGGCTCTAGGCTACCTTAACACTCAGGCGGAGAAGTATGTAAGAGCGGCATTGTATGAATGGCACAGATGGGATGCTGAGCATGGTTTTTGGAACCTAACCTCATTTGGATGTCAACGAGGCTACATTTCACAGGTTATGGCTCGAGCAGCGAGAGGATGAGGGCGTTGCAGGAGAGGTCTGACCCCCCCGAACAGACAAGGGGCTGAGCACGTCGGAGGCTCGCAGGGGTCATAAGCTTGTCAAGCACCTCATAGCAGAGGCTACAGTGGCATACCGAGATGGGACAGACACGGGAATTCAGAAGCTGATCAAAGATTGGGAAGTGGAGGTTAAACAAGAAAGTGAATTAGAGGAAGAACTCGACAATTGGAGGTCGCTGGTCCCAGACCCAGGGAATACCCGTGGGAGAATCACTCAGTTTAAACACACCCTTTATCTGTATTTCTTAATGAAGAGCCTTCTTGGAAAAGCAATGGAACAAATCTCTATGGGGGTGGCGGTTACAATGCAAGGTCTGCCAAACTATAAAAAAGATATGGAGAAAACCCTTTTCCAGTTGCACAAACAGGACATCAGGATGGATCGAATCGACCACCACATCCCTTGCATTCTGGAGTTGTATGGAATGCCAGGGATGACTGCTGAAGATCCTGCTCATGTTGCTTCTGTCTCAAATGAGCAGAAAGACTAGACCACCATGCATAGTTTTTGTTTATGTGGTTAGCTTTTAATTTTCCTATTGCATATGCTAGTTTTTACAGTTATGTTGTATCTGGACAAGAGATTGAGACTTATCTAGCTTGGCTAGAACGACTGAAACAATTTTGTTTTCGGATGGCTTATAACGCTGATCGGTGACCAACAGACTTGGTTTCCCCTTGAGGCAAGTTGAGGCCACCCGGTCAACCTGTGTGGTGTAAATTTGCCTAATATATAATAGAAAATTGATGTAACTTCCAAGCTTAACAAAAAAAATGTTTATGTTGACATTACAACATCATTGTCATATTAAGCTGGAAAGCACCTCTGAGCACAATAAAAACAAGATATGTAAAAAAATCTTTATACAAGAATAAATTATCTATATTTATAAAACATTGTAAACAAAATTGTCTCCACCCCATTTAACCCTACTTATAGTGGAGTCAATTAATGTATTGAGTCTCGTCATTCATAGCAGAACACCACTATGTTGGAAATTGGGGCAGCTATTGGACGAATTTCCCATAGGAACCTAATTCCCCCATTGAAGCCCCTTCCTGCGCTTGATTGGATAAACAAATATTATTGTTAATTGATTTGAATTAATAAGGTCTTCAACAAGCCAAATTCTCATAACAAAGGGAATTTAAATTGGGCAAATGAAATATTTATAATTCTTCAGTCGGCTCAAATTCAAGGAGGGAAATATTAAATTTAATTTTTCAAATTTGGTCACCAAATAGAAAAAGTTGGATTCATATTGACCCTTCATAGGTGGCAACAACTATAAATTGCCAATCATTGTGGCTCAACCAACTCATATTCGAAGGTTGATACATCTCTTTGGTTTGTATGTCTTTGAGGCTTGCATTACAATTTCAAAGGCTCGCTCTGCAGCTTGCATATCTTTGTCACATAATTCCTTGTGTCTCGTTCTTTATGTGGCTCGCATATCTTAGTGACATAATTCCTTGTGTCTCGTTCTTTGTGTGGCTCGCATATCTCTATGACATAATTCCTTGTGTCTCATTCTTTATGTGGCTCGCTCTATAGCTAGCATATTTCCCGCGACAACTCACTCCTATGGCATCTCACATCTGTGGGAGCACGTTAAGTTTTGTGGTATGGATCTCATTCTATTTATGTTGTGGCAAGGTTGCATTATACCCTATGACAAGCTCACACTATGCACTAAACTTTGTGATGGATCTCGCTCTATTTTTGGGGTGGCAAGCTCACCTATACTCTGTGTTATGTGGCGCGATCTCGCTCTATACTCATGTGGCTCGCAAATCTCTTTGTGGCACATATACTATGTACAATGACTTGATTTATTGTATGGCTCATATTGTATTACAACGACATCGTATTACAATGACATGTGGCATCGTATGTCAATGATATCATATTGAAATGACAACATATTGTATTGTATTGCATATGGCATCATATTACTATGCCTCAAATGAAGTTCAAGTGACCCACTCCAAGATCTCTATGGCTCCAGGCTCCTATGTTCAGTGGCTTGTCATATCTCATAGGCTTGGCTCACATTATGGCTTGCATATATCTATGTGTTATATATGCTGACAGTGACACTTTAGGAACCCCTCGTGATAGTAGGATATTTAGCAGAGTATCTTTCAGTGATAACAATATGTGACAACTTGGTCTATATGTGTATGGAAATGATCTTGACATGGTAGTGTCACTCAAATGTATAGCTCTATAATGATGATATGGAAATAATCATGTATGATAGTAACCCTTGGTATGGTAGTGACCTTGATGACATTAGTGACCCTGATAACTGTGATGACATTAGTGACCTTGATGACAATATTGACATTATCTTGATGATAGTGACAGTGACCTTGATGAATGGTAAGGACAATGAACTTGATATGATAGTGCAACTCTAATATGGATGACAGTGATAATAATATGTCTATAGTAGTGATGTGGAGACATGTGTATACTTGTTTGTTGTTGGATTGGCCCTAGGTGGCCTAATGTGACTAATGTCTCATGATATTTGTACATTGTATCTCAGTTGAACATTTGATGAATATCTAATAGAAGAAGAATATGGTTGGGTTTTCCCCTTTGTGGGGTTTTTCCTTGGTCTCTAACTTAAATCTTGGTGTCTTTATTGTGTATGTTTTTCTTTTGTTGATGTTTCGTTACATTGTTGATATTATTATTCTCTTTGCATAATTACTAATGATGATATGATGTTATCGGGTGAATGTAATTTGAAAATGTTGAAAAAGTTTATAAATGCAATTATCTACAACAGAGAACAATGTAGCCCTAAAAATTAACACATCAGACATAGTAATCCTCCCTAACTCTTTTCATTATAAATTGTGAAGTTTCCTTTACGAGTTTGTGCTTATTTAAATTATGTTTATTGGATAAGATCGATGTTTCATTATTAAACTTTTCTAAGTGACATGGTGTGAGATGAGTAACACTTTACAACTATTAAACATCTCCGCACAACTCTTTAAAGTATTTTTTTTTCTTCAAAACTCTTTTCACTCATAAGGTTTTGGGTGAATTGAAAGATCCATTTTTTTTCAACATTAAGAAACTAACATCTTTATACTAAATAAAGTGTTTAAATCCTTCATAATATATCAAGATATGGATATGTCCAACATTGTTCAATATATCCAAATGATCCAAAAACTATAGATGATAAACATATTCACGTACATGATTAGATAGTGCTAGACAAAAAGTAAAGATATTAGCAGATAAGAAATAGTCCAAAAAACATTAGGCTACCAACACCATATTCTGCCACATAGATAGACCCCAATTGTGCAACCAGTCCTTTCTTTGAGAGAGCATCTGCTTTTCCATCCAATTCCAGATAGATATTCCCAATCCTGATATCGTTGAAGGAGTTCAATAAGTGTCTAACCCTTTGTTTCCAAAGCCCAAGAATTGCAATGTCCAAGTTATAATTCCCATTGGTCCATTCCACCACTACCTTTGAATCCCCATATACCTGCAAATTTTCCAAGCCTAAGAGTTTTGCAAATGAAAAAGCTCCCCATAAAGTTGTAAGCTCCGCTTTTGTATTAGATCATGATCCACATCTCCAATATAGGTTATAAAAGTGTTGTTGCTCCAAGAAAATTATACCCCTACAACCACTAGTGTTTGAGCAAGCAGCCACATCAAAAAATGCAAAGGGATAAACCATCTTCATCAGATATTTTACAACCCTAGGTTTTTGTGACACTGTCTTAGGTCCCTTATCCACAAAATATCCCATAGTTTTATCAAATGTTCTTTGAAATAATAGGTACTTTGTCCTCAAATATCAAATGGTTCTTGCTTATCCTAATGCCCCATGCTATGTATATAGGAAGTGTTTCCCAATCTAGACATACATTGTCTCAATCTTTAAAGTAGGTCTCAATGATTTCCCCATTCCAACTAAACATGAGATTAAGATCCTTCAATGGAAAATGCTCAATAGTTAAAGAAAATGGACACTTAAGAAATAAGTGTGATATATTCTTCTTCTCCTCCATTTAAAGAGCACATATGTCGGATCCAGAAAGCCTCTTTTATAGAAGTTATCCCAAGTTACAACTTTATTACCTTAAACAAATCCACTCGAAAACTTTTAACTTCATAGGGGTTTTCCAATTCCATAATTTTCGATGCCACTAGATAGGGGTTGGGCAAATCAGTGTCGATGTTATATGTCGATGAACCTCCTTAACTGTGATCTTTCCTTCTTCAGTGTTTTCGTTCCATATAAGGATATCTTCCTCAAAATTTAGATAAACTCTAGCCTATTATAAATCCAAAGTATATTCCTTCCATAGATGTGCTAAGTCTTCGAACAATCCCAGGTCGTTAGTTGTCAACCGAATAGTGCCAACATTATGCTCCAAATCCCTCTCCTTAATATGATTAATATAGTAATAACCTCTATTGTGTAAGAGATTAATGATCCGTTAAGGCAAAGTAATAGAGGTGAATCCAATGAAGCCTTCTCTAATCTTAACCCTCGAGCCATCTCTAATTTTCTATTTTATATTCTTGATTATCCAACATTTGACTGATAGCAAACATCACCAAATCAAAGATGCATTATGAGTGTCTACGTTAAGAGTTCGTATCCAATCCTCAATCGTAAACTCAGAAAAAATACTTATCCCTACATCTAGAGTTTGTTATTAACCAGCTTAGATCCATTATAACTTCGGATCTACCAAGCACCGAGAGGGATCAAATTTCTTGTGATACAAACCTCTTTTATAGTGAAAAGAGATTTAATCTCACTTTACCCTTGTTGGATTCAAAATTAATATGAATCTGGATTAATTTAATTATTAATTATTAATTATAATTAATAATTAATACTTAAGCCAACAATTAATTATTATTTTATATTTATTTTTAGCGACCAATCAAATATTTTATTGGATAATTATAATTATAATTTTATATTTATTATTTTATTTAATTTGTATTAAATTTTAATTTTATTTTAATCTAATTCTAATTTTAATATAATTTCATTGAATCAAAATATTTAATAAAGCGTTATAATACATTACATTTAAGATGTTCAATAGCACTTCTCAAAACAATAAAATTTGGATTTTAAAGAAAGTTTTGGGTACGATATTTTTCATTCATTCGAATAATTTTTTGGGAAAATAAAAATTATTTAAATGTTTATCATTTGAATAACTTTTTTGAGAAAATAAAAAAATATTTAAATGTTTTTCATTTTCCAACTAGTCATACTCTCTTGGTAATCAATACATATTTCAAAAATACATTCATGAGTGACTCAATCCTCTGAGGGAGCCTAAGTGTATTTACTTATTTTTCATTTTTCTATTCATTTAAGTTATTCTACAATAGTTGTTTGAGATCTCTTTAGTTTAAACAATTTACTTCGTCATCTAAGATTTATTCTTTATATCTTTTTGGCCCACTTATGTATATCTAGTCATACCATCATAGTTATTGGAATCAAATAATTATATTTTAAAATTATATTATTTATGGGGTTATTTTTCACATATATTTTTTTGACGAGGATAAAAGAGATACACACCATAGAAATTTAACAAGTGTTCTATGGTAGCTATTCCCTGCCGTTTAATTTAAGCATAATTGAATAAAGTAAAAAATAAGATTTAATTTTACTATTGATATATTGATAAACTTATAATGAGTGGGCCTAATGGTTAAGAGTATGTGTTTCCTCTTACGAGGTCACAGGTTCAAAACCAGAGGGGGGTAGAGTATGTATGCTTTCGTAGACTTAGCAATCAAATCACTGCACAAAGGTGGGTCCCTTGTCCCACAAACAAGGGGGTCTCATACACTAATTTAGTGTTTGGCTTGGTCGTGACCTTAAAAATGGATAAAAAAATATCATTTATAATGGTTTTGAGAAGTTGTCTAAAAAAATTTCAAGTACTCATAAAAAAATAGATGTAAATTAGTCATTTATTATTTAAAAGCCTCTCAGTTACTCATGATTGTCAACATTTAACTATATATGAATATGTTTGTCTATGATAACTATGGAGGAGCATTGTATCCATGGTTATCCATTGTTGAGGTTGTTTAAGGATGGATGAATATGGTTGTGTTGTTGCCCGTGATTGACCATGATTGAGTTTATTTGACCATAGTTAATTATGGTCAACCATGGTTGATTATGGATGAACATGGTTGGCCATGGGTGACTATGGGCTAATGTGGTTGAGTATAGTTGTTAATGTTTAACTATAGATGAATATGGTTAACAATATTGACTATAGTTGATAATGGTTGAACATTGTTGAATTTGATTGACCATTATTGAGGTGGATTGGCCATAGTTGACCATTATTGGGTTTGTTTGACCATCGTGCCAACACGTAGCTATAGATGTATATGGTTGACCATGTTGACTATAGTTGATTGTGTTGCCCATGTGAACCATGAAAAACCATGGTTGAATATGATCGAACTTGTTAACCATGTTATATTATACTTATGATCCCATTAATTTAAGCTACATAAATCTCATCAATAGAAGTAGAATCGGTTGTGTTGGGATTTTGAAAATATCTTTATTTTTGTGCAAAATAGAACCTAATAAAACTTCAAATTTAATTATATTAAATTTAAAATTTAATCATATCAAAATTTATAATAATATAACTTTAACACAATAAAATAAATAATATTATATTATATAATAATATATTATTAAATAAATTATTAGAGTTAAATAAGTACATCACTATTATATTAAGTTTTTTCATGAATCATATTAAATTATTATGCATTAGATTATTAAAAAATATTTTATAATAAATAATTATATTTAGAATTATAAAAACATATTTTAAGTTAAATTATTTAATTGTGGAAACTAGATTATAGAACATATTTATGAATTTTGTATATGATTTGTCAAAAATTTAAAAAATGCGACACATTAAAATTTGTGGATATCAAATCAATGGGTTCTTTGTTTAAAGTTCGTTGATATTTTTTGTTGTTATTACTCGTAATCCACCATTCCCATGATATGACTTGTTCTCCCTTGATATCCAATTATGTGTTTTCAGATTCCTTCCATGCCACTTTATGGTAAAGTAAGGGTAAACGTTTAAAGAAAAATTGGTATTCTTTAGTGGGGAGTTGAGACACAGTGGTATAAGTTAAAGGACCATACAAATTAACAATAATTAATTATATTAAATACGAAACATTAATTTATGTACTAGTATCAACCATAATTCTATACCAAGAGATAGTCATGATGATGTTATTTTAAACATCTACCACAATGTTGTATTAATAAGGAGAGAGAATATTTTGATTGACATAGTTGAAGTTAATAACAAGTCCACTCATCGTACTCCGCTCATTGTATTCCTGCAGCAAGTTTGTCAAGGTACTTGGCAATAACATGTTAAAATGAACGACTAATCCGATTTTAGATAAATAAGAATAAAATAATTCACAAAAATTAGAAAATAATTTTTTTAAGTTACACTTTTTCTAAACTAAAAAAAATTGACATGTTTGACTGAATTAATAAGTAGTCAACTTGATACCCAATGCGTAATACTTGCCTAGGTGACATGGATAATAATTGGATACGAGGAAAGTTGTCCCCGATTCTTTTTATCCTAGTAACTAGTGTGAAGCACGAATTCTTTGATACCACTCTAAAAGTAAAATTATGTAGATCTTGATGCCACAATGTAGATACCTACCATTATATTTCACTTGCATTTTTTAAGGAATTTATATGTTTGGTTTTTCTCAGTTTGAAGTCTATTATGTAGTTGTTTTTGGGTTTTATATGAGTTTATAATTGTAAGTGCTCTAAGGTGGCTTGGAGATTGTTCTCCATTATGGTTTTCTTTGTTATCAACTTTATGGATATGATCATTAATTTTATACATCTGATCACTTGGGGCTTCCTGCGTCCAATAATTTGTAGATTTTGTTGATGTTATTTTATATGTTTTATTTAAATTTTTAAAGAAACATATAACAAACTGTTATAAGCAAACAACAATATAAAATGGTATCATAACAAACGATAGAAATTCAACATGACCTTATAGTTTTAAATCAATGGCATATCATTAGATAAGAATGGTAACTTGGTGATGCAGGAGCATCCGAGTGAAAAGGCAACAGCTGGGAAATGTTTTTATTTTATTTTATTTTGTTGGACAGAGAAGAAAAAATTTTGAGTTTCTATTTTATTTTGTTTCATTTAAAATTAAGGCTGACTTAGCCATTGTTTATTTTTTAAATTAGGCAAGCAAATCAAAATAGGATTAGTTAGGGAGTTGTTTAAAGAAGTTGTTAGACAACTGAAAAGTAACTCAGGAATAGTTTCTCAACTGTAAATAAATTGCTAATAATGCATTGAAAAGGAAAAACCAGAGCTCATGGAGGGGCTGTCGTCTAGAGAGGAGAGAGAGCTCATAAATTGTAACTTACAACTATTTTGAATCTCCATAGAAACAAACAATTCTAAAAATCTGTCATTAAGGAAGTAGAGTAGTTTTATTATTTTTCCTTGTGCATAGATGTTTCAGGCCTCGAAATGAAAACAAGACAGTGAAACAATTTATTAAAGAATTCGAATAGCATCAGCAAGAATCTTGTAACAGGAAGCATCTCAAATCGAGAACCAAATAGAGGTACACCAACATATATTTTTTTTTCCTTTTTCCTCAGCAAAACTCCAAGTACCATTATATTAAGCACTTCAAGCATTTCCTGTACATTTCATTTTCATTTCCCATTTAACAGTTCACTTTACAAAATCTATAACACTGGAATCATGGAGGGTTTTGAAACCCATACAACCAAAAACGTTATAGTTCACAAACTAAACGCCAATCAGACAGTGAGGGCACAAACACCTCTAGAACCACATCCATACATGGAGGAATCGAAACCCAAGGGTTGTAACCGATTACAGACAGAACAAGCAACAAAGCAATTACAGACAGAGCAAGCAATAAAGCAAGCAAGAAACAACTACAGCCATGGAAAGACCCTACCCGAGTTTTCCCTAAGCCTGTGAACAGTCCCAAGGACGAAGTCGTGGAGCAACGTCCTCCTGGAAGGACCTACACCTACCATAGAATAGGGCAACGGTTAGATAGGGCCGCAATACCAAAACACAGTGAACAACTAACCAGAAAGAGGAGCGAGGGTTTTACCTGGAAGAGGACCAATTCCACAACGAAGGATGAGAGCCGAGACCCACAACAGAGGGTTTATCCCAGCATAAGTGCCATGAACGCATTCTGCCTGCTCACCAAGGATCCAGAACGTTAGAAACTCAAAAACGAAAGGTGACATTGCAATTGGAACGAGAGGATTACCTGAGAGCGAGATCATTGAGCCGTCCTGTGCAGCAGTTAGGCAGGAACCTATGTTTGCAGAGCCAAACCATCACCATAACCAACATCAAACATACAAATCACCACAAAACAGAGCAGAAACGAAGCTTGAGCCAAATGACAAAGACAAATAGACTAGCGAGTGGAAAATGACCTGAAACCCTCCGAAAACTAGAGAAGTGAACAAACCACAGGGAACAACAAAGCACAACAAACCACCATATGGGACAAGCAAGGTACGATACTTACCAACCATTGCAAGAACCAGGTGAAAGCACCAAGCACCCACAAAGCCAAACCATAGCAAAGAAGAAATGAATTCCAAATACCCTCGGTGAAAGTGATAACCCATAGTTGCAAGCCCGAGGTTAGTACAAAGGGCGAGCATAATACTATCAACCACATTAAAGCCATATACCAAAACCCTGCCACTAACTTTAATTCGAAAGCGAAAGAATTAAACGGTCACAACTACGTGTCCCTCCTTGGAATCGCCACCATTTTTTTGGTATCATAGTAGATTGTTCCTTTCTCTCAGTAAAGATGGAGGTAGGAAGAAGGGGTCAAGGAAGAGCCATCAGAAGAGTATCAGATGAAGGGTTAAGAGAGGAAACTAGGAATTTAACTGCACATTTGGCAGCAATGGAAGCAGGAAGGCCTAGAGATTTGGAAGGTGGAGATGACAGTGAGGAGGAAAACATAGCCACGACGGATGGGTCAGATGACGAAGGACCAGAGATTAAACTATTAAGGTCAGTTTTGTTGGCTAGCAACAAGCCAAGACCGAAGCTCTCTAATTATGATGGCAGTTTGTCCACAAAGGCATTGTTAGACTAGATAAGTGAACTAGATAAATATTTTGAATATGAAGAAATCAGTGAATACAAGAGGATCAGGTTTGTTGTCACCAAGTTGAAGGGACATGCAGCACTGTGGTGGGACAATGTACAGGCAAAAAGGAGGAGATTGAACAAACGATTGATTAAAAAATGGGACAGGATGGTTACTAGAATGAAGAGCAAGTTTCTGCCTAAAGATTATCAAATTGCCCTTTATAGACAAGTACAGAACCTGAGGCAGAGAATGACAACCGTAAAGGAATATACTGAAGAATTTTATAAAGTTAACCTGAGATCTGGTTATGTTGAAGATACCCCTGAGAAAACAACGAGGTTTGTAAATGGTCTATGGATGGAGATCCTAAACGAAATTAGTATTCTTTCCCCTAAAACCATAGAGGAAGCTTATCAGAGTGCTTTGAAGTCGGAGGAAAAGATTGCTAGGAAACAAAATGCCAGAAGAGGACGTGGTTCTGGCAGAGGTCGGGGACAGACCTTTGGCAGAGGTAGGACAACGAACAGTAATGAAGAGGGCAGTAGTTTGAAGACTTCGGGACAGACTGAAAGGGAAGGTAACACCAGAGGAGGAAGGTCATACCAGCGAGGAAGAGGTAATGGCAGAGGCAAAGGAAATGCCTATTAGTGTTACAAGTGTCACGAGTGGGGACACAGGTCCTTTGAATGTCCTGAAAATGAACAAACTGGGTAGAGGGGAGCATATGTTGCTCAACCCGAAGAATCGAAGGCACCACCACAGGAGGTGGAAAATATGCCAGAAACCAGGGAAGCCTTGGTGTTGAACAAGGTATTATTGAAACCAGCTAAGGAAGTAGTTGATCAAACACAGAGGAAAGCATTGTTCCGGACTGTGTGCAAGTCACATGGTAAATGTTGCAAATTAATCATAGACAGTGGAAGTACTGATAATGTGGTAGCCACTAAAATGGTGGGGAAATTGGGTTTGAAGAAGTTGAAGCACCCAACTCCATATAGGGTGTCTTGGTTGCAGAAAGGTCACCAACTGCTGGTCAATGAGCAGTGTGAAGTAGAGTTTCTTACTGGCAAGTACAAGGACAAGGTGACTTGCGATATCATGCCTATGGACGTGTGCCATATTCTGCTAGGTAGACCATGGCAGTATGATAGGAAGGTCATCCATGATGGGGAAACAAATTGTTACAAGTTTGTTAAAGATGGGATAAAGCATACGCTAGTGCCCATGAAGGAGGAGGATGATCCGGAAACCAATGGGACAAAAGCATTACTGTTAGGCAGAAAAGAGTTTCTGCGACAGATGGAGGATGGTGAGGTGAAATATGCAGTTGTGCGAAGGCCAAAACCAATATTGATCCATATTGAAGTCACTGACTTACCTAAAGAAATACAGGACATGATGCAGGAATTTAGTGATATTGTGGTAGACCATCTCCCGGACAAATTACCACCGAAGTGGAGCATTAATCACCATATTGATTTTATTCCAGGAGCCAGTTTGCCAAACAAGGCTGCTCACCGGATGAGTCTGAAGGATAATGAAGAAATCCGGAAAGAGGTGCAGGAGTTGTTGGATAAAGGATTGATTCGGGAGACTTTAAGCCCTTGTGCAGTTCCAACTGTTTTAACTCCCAAGAAAGGAGGTGAGTGGCGAATGTGCATTGATTCCTGGGCCATTAACAAGATCACTATCAGGTACAGGTTTCCTTTACCTCGGATGGATGATATGATGGATTGTTTGAGTGGAGCGACATACTTTTCAAAGATAGACTTGAAAAGCGGCTACCACCAAATTAGAATTCGAGAAGGTGACGAGTGGAAGACAACTTTCAAGACTAATGAAGGCTTGTACGAATGGTTGGTTATGCCATTTAGATTGAGTAATGTCCCCAGCACGTTCATGTGGTTGATGAACGAGATGTTGAAGGAATTCATTGGTAAATTTGTGATTGTATATCTAGATGATATACTTATATTTAGCAAGACGAAGGAAGAGCATTTTCGACACGTGAGGTATGGATTGGAAAAATTGCAGCAAAATAAATTACTGATAAATTTGAAGAAATGTTCTTTTTTCAAGAAAGAGTTAATTTATTTGGGATTTGTGATTTCTGGGAATGAACTAAAAATGGATCCGGAAAAGGTTGCAGCTATAGTTAGCTGGCCGTCTCCCAAAAGTTTGTTTGCGGTACGGAGTTTTCATGGATTGGCGAGTTTTTAACAGAAATTTATTAAAAATTTCAGTGGGATTTTTGCACCCATGGTGGACACCATTAAGAAGGCAAATTGGCCTTTCCATTGGACAGAAACGACAAAGAAGAGTTTTCAGCTGCTCAAAATAAAAATTACTGAAAAACTAATTTTGAGATTACTAGACTTTATCAAACTTTTTCAAGTTCGTTGTGATGCCAGTGGAACAACCATTGGTGCAGTACTCAGCCAAGAGGACAAGCCAGTAGCCTATTTCAACAAGAAACTAAATGAAAGTAGGCAGAAGTACATGTCTTAAGATATGGAATTTTATGCAGTGGTTCAAGCGCTAAAGCATTGGAGACATTATCTGTCAGCCAATGAATTTGTCTTATTTTTAGACAATTCTGCATTACAGTGTATTATGCAGCAGCATAAGCTGAACCATAAACATGCGAAGTGGGTGGAGCACCTGCAGAGTTGGCATTACAACACAGATTTGGCACTATGACACATGTGTTGTCCTTGATGGCAACTCACTCAGATGATAGATCACAGTTCAAACTCACAAAATGAAGAAAGAGAGGTATACACAGGTTCCCCATTGACCAAGCCGCATATACACACGGGTTCGCAAACCAAAAGGTGCGTATAGGATACACATGCACTTTCACGGAAAGAAAGGCGCGTACATGTTGGAAAACTTAGTTTTGGTCCATGGTATCTGGACTATGGTATTGTGATCCATGGTATTGATCCAAGGTATCTTGTCTGAAGAGTTGACCCCAGGTGTTTGGTCCAAGGTATTGGTTCTAAGTGGTTTTGGTCCATGGTATTGAGTAAGGCCTAAGACTATAAAAGGAGGAGAAGATCATTAGGTAAAGGCACTCAAGCATTGAGTATCTAACGAAGAGCAAGATCTAGAATACAGGTCATTGGGTTATGGTGCACAGCTGGATCTGAATCAAGGATGAACCTGAGCGCTTGATGAAGGATAAGTTCTATTAATGGGTCAAGATCTTAAGGCTTGAAGCGAAGTATCTTTGTGTGGCTTTGATATTTTATCTGAATAATTGGTGCATGTCATAATCTGTAAACATGATGATGTGGGTATAACTGATGTAAAGGTTAAATCAGCATTTACAGATCTGTACGCAGGTTCACTATAACAAAGGCGCGTATACACATTGGTTCGACATTTCAAAACAACGTATACGCAGGTTTTCCTTGATAAAAGTGCATATGCACGCAGGTTAAACACATTGAAGTAGCGTATACCTCATAAAATATGCTTTAGCTACTTTTGTTTGTTGTTGCAATGTTCTGGGTTCTTGCTTGGGTTTTGGTTACTATTACTGTATTCTAGTTAGAGTATTCTGAGAAGTGATTGTTTGATTCAGTTTTGGTTGTTGCAAAGGAAATTGGTTGATGCAGATATATTTGATGTTTGATTGATGTTATTGATGGATCTAGTCTGAAAATTTACGAAATGTGGTCCCTGGAAGAAAAGAGAAGGTTGTAGCCTTTTGTAGGCCAGCACCTACGTACTAGTAAACACATCAACTAGTACAAGAGCTAGGGGGTTGTAGCTCCCTTCTAGGAGAAGATGGAGAACGAGAGAAGGTTGTAGCCTTTTGCAAGTAGAAGCCTGCGTACTGGTATAAGACTGCACCAGCACAAAATTTGTAAAAAGAAGTTTCTTATTAAAAGGAACATAAAGACGATTGCAGCAGGTGGTTTTCACCCACATTGGGTTTCCACCTTATATCTTGTGTTCATGTGTGTGATTATCTATTCTGTTTTTACTGCTTCTGGTTACTATTTATATGGTTATGATGCATAGATTAAGGATCAACATATGAAGAATTAACTAAATTATAAGTTTACAGGGTATACACTAGTTGCCTTACATACAATTGTGTATACATGCAAGTTTCATTAATTGAAGTAGCGTATATGAATCTGAATATGAAAATGAAATATTATTGGCTTTGTTACGCAGTAATTTGTCACCGTCAGTCACCGTCCTTGTCGCACCCCCACTGTCACACATTGGAGGACACATTTACGGACCTGTGACTAGTGACATAACTTGAAAACACTTGCATTGAGACCTCCTGAGTATGAAGTTCAATAACCCTGAAGACACCTTCTGAAGATTAGCCTTGAAAAATGCCTTTTTCCCATTAGCGCGGGCCCACAGTGTATTACCCCGCACCAATGGCTCAGTCCTTACAAAGAGGGCGCGCCCATGAGCGCTCTGTCCCAGAGCACGGCCCGCGCCACACAAATTAGGCATGATTTCTGGCCAGCGCATGCTAGAATGCTTTTTCCCTTGCGACTCACTCAGTTCCCTGAAGGAAAAAGCCTACAAAAGCATCCGGGTTTCGGCTTTTCTATCCAAGGCAATGGCTATTATGAGACATTACCAAAACTCAGAATGTGTCCACATACAATGTATATCTCTTCTCCCTTTATCTATAAAAGCCTGTCTCCCCATAATGAACAGGCTAAGTTTTTGGAGGCTAAAGTAAAAGAGCAAACAAGCTAGTGTGAGAGAGATACTTTTGAGCTAAAAGTTGAAAGTAAGGTTATGCTGCCGGATTGTTAAGAGAGAAAGTGATTTGGCAAGACGTGTCGGACTGACTGCCCACCCAGCTAGAGGATTTTTACAGTGTCAAGCCTTAAGTGGTTGTAATTTCTTCTCTCATTTCTATTTAATGCAAAGCGACTGTCATTATGGTTTCATTCATGTGTTACATCGGTGATATGTGAATTGTATCTTGCTTGACTGGTACATAGCTGTATGTTTTTGGATTTTATGCTTGTTGTGGTTTATTCTTCACTTGTGCAGGTATCTATGTGCGAATAGAGACCGGCCGGAGATAGAGGATAGGAGGGACACTTTCCCCCACAACAAACAAGCGTTGGATCTCAGGTTGGTCTCCTAGATCGACTTTTAAATTATATAGCTAGAAACTTGCATGCAGCGTGATTGATTGTTGCTAGACCCCTGTGGGGCTAGTGGGATCCACCTCTATCCGCAGAGGGGATTTACCTCCGCAACAGGCTTGCTAA